>ONZH01026673.1:0-110928 GCA_900303285.1 Rhinella marina
CCCTTGTATGGATTATACTTACTGTACCTGCTCCTCGACACCCGCATTGCCCCAGATGCCTGCACAACAACCTCTAGATCTCCCTATCGCTTGGATCAAAACATCCGGCAACGGGAGGGGAGGACGAGGATGAGCCCCCTTGAGGCTGGTCACCATTGTGCCCTGCTTTTGGCTGCACCTGAATATCAAAACAGATTTACCACAGGGTGAAATAGTAGGCCAATAATCATGTTATTGTAATAATCTTGTTTTATCAGAAATGAAACTTACAGTATATTGCAAATATACTATATATATCAATTTGTACATAAATAACAGGAAGAAAAAAATAATGGAAGAAAAAAATCACAACTGATTATGCCAACAATTTGGCCTTGCAGATAAGCTTCATCATGTTGTGTAGGCTTTCAAGACATATATATCCAAGGTCTGTGAATTTTCTTGGTTAACATCTGAAAGAGGCACAATAAGCCATTGTACATATAATGCAACAAATGTTCAGAGAAAAACATTGAAAAGCAGTGTGTACTATTAGGAAACATTTCTAGATACTCCTATATTTAAAAAAAAAAAAAACACTTTATGATGTTCACTACTGCACACAGCATTAAAGGCCCTTTTACATGGACCTAGATTCTGTGCAACTATTGAACCTTCATTACTGATAATTATCCAGTGTACATAAGTAGATAAATCAATAACACGGTGTATATACTGTAAATGGGGACACAGTAGCGATCGCTCATTCCCATACAGAGGAGATGATTGCTGCATGTAAATGTAGCTATCACCTGCACTCATGATGAGGCAATTATCAGGAATGTTTGGTTTGAACCTGATTATTGCCTGTGCATTCGCCCATGTAAATGGGTCTTAAGTCAGCAAAATGCTGTAGTCAGACTGATGTATCAGAGAGAAACACATAGGCAGAGATAATACACATCTGTACAGAGATGTCAATAGCCAATACCTTTATTTCCTGTTTTCGGTTTGAGTTTAAGCACCATCATAAAAGAAAGCTGTTTCACATCTTGTAAAACTGGATTTTTTTTCTTTTAAAGAAGCTTTGCTTTGCTAAGTAACATCTGGTAAAATAAAGCTGTCAGCTAGTCTTGTTCTGCCAGAGTTCATATTTGCATTCTGCACTGAAACAAATGCCTACAAACCATAATAGTAACTGACATCTGATAATGCTCCTGGGAAGCATCCTTTTTATTTTCATGTGGTTAAATTGATGTTTGCTGTTCAGCTCTTAGATAATACATCATATTAAGAGTTTTTAGCTTATGCACTTCTGATTTTCATTGCCTGTAAGAAATGTGGAGACAGTTTCTAGAGCGCAGGTGACCTGTTCCTTCATACGTAGAATTAGCCTCATATAACCTTTGTATCTATGGCTTCTCAAGTCATTGAGCGGCAATACATCACTAGTCCAATATTGAGAATATCATAGTAAATTGTATACAATTATCTAAAAATGATGAGACAAGAAAGGCTAAAGGTAAGTTCAGAAGGCGATATTGCCACAAATTCGTAGAAACCCCACAGGAAATGACATGCAGATTTTACCACAGACTACTGAATTCCTATACAATACATTTGGCACTACCAGACATTGCTGATGAATTATATTTAGATGCCCACTTGTCAAAATTTTCTTTTTAATGGGTTCTGTCACTGGATTCAAATCCACTGTTAAACCAGACACAGTGCTTTGTAGGACTACCTCAGCCGAATATAATAACTTTCACTTAGCAATCCGTTGCTTCATTTTGGGGCAAACTACTGTTAATCCACATGCAAATGAGCAGTTAAATGCACCAAGAGTTGGCCAAGCTTCTCTGTGCACCCTTGCTTCTCCAACTTCCTCTGCCAGCCCCTCCCTCTCTTTCTATGACTAATGACTGCAGAAGCCAGCACAGCCTAGCAGTTTAAATTGTTTTATCCCAGATAGGTTGCATCCATAGATTTGAGCCTTTTCATTATAGGAACCCACCCAATGTGATCTCCAGTCTAACTACCATTCTAGAGCTTGCTCTCCTGTATAGACAGGATGTCAGTCTCCTGTCCTGTGAACTTCAGGATTACACCATCTATCCTGGCAGCTCTGAAGCTCCTCCCCTCTCCATCCAGGGCCATCCTCCTTGTTCCTCTGTTTGGGCTCCTCATGTATAGCGTGTTGATGAAATTATCATTTCTGCCATATCTAAGAGACAAGGAGTTGAGTCCATAAAATGATTAGCTGTCTCAGAAAAAAAAGACTTTGTTACCCAAAGTAGCTAGAGTCCTGAAGTATGTGTACACGTATATTTGTTTCAATGACATACACATTTTCTTAAGATAAAATTTTAAGTATTCATAACTGTGCCATCATCAACATGTTCACGAAACACCCTCTCCTACAATGTATAAAAATTAGACTATTTCATTTGATACATTGATATTCATATATTAATTTTTAAACACCCTTAAAGGGAACCTGTCATCTCCGAAACACCCCCTGAACTACAATAAGCAGTGGATAGTGTAAGTGATGCTGAATCCGAATATGTAAGTTTTATCTTCATACTCACTTCCATTCTGACGCTGTGCTCCCACAAACCAGCAGTAAAATACATTGAGAAGACTCTTCTTTGAGTCCTCTTCATTATGTGAGTGAGCACTGGAGTCCAGTGAGTGCATTTTACTGCAGGTTTGTCAGAGCACAACATCAGAATAGAAGTGAGTATGAAGATAAAAATTACATAACCAGACTCAACGTCACTTACACTATACACCGCTTACTCTAGTTCAGGGGGTGTTTCGGAGATGACAGGTTCCCTTTAATAGTCATACCTACACACCTGTACCTGATGCCTCTACCATGCAAGAAGACTTAGTATTATAGGATCTGTAATAGACTTATGGTGGTTCCATGGAGCTTCAAGATGGCACACAAATACATCTCTGCAATTTATTAACCCCTTAGTAACCACCACATTTTTTAAAAATAGAATTCCAAGGGCTATAACCAGAGATGAGCGAATGTTCTCGTAACGAGCACTGTAGCGCTCGGCTCCCCTGCGCTCGCATGGGCGCAGGCATCCGCTTCCGTCGGGTGAGGAGGTATGAGGTCTTGTTTATTGCAGGCGAGTTATAGTTTTTAAGGCACCATTTTAGGTACATGTAATAATTGATTAACGCCAGCTGTTTGGCTGAAACCCCCTTTGTTTACATAGGCATACTAGTGGTCACTAAGGGGTTAAGATTTTTCTTGTGCTATAAGTGAGTCCGAGGAGTTATAAAGCCCATCTGGCTCACACTAATTGTCTAAAATATATAGTATATGAGTGCTAAGTGCATCATTTCTATGAGATGTAGTTTACCGCTGCTCTAAGCTGAGCTATCGGAGAAGAACCTATCATAAGCAGCAGACAAGAGAGCAGTGTGAAGCTGCATCACATAGAATACACTGAAATTGTTATGTTGGATTTATACCAACCAGGCCAATCAACAGCCAGTTATTGGGAAGGAAGCGTTCCTTCCTGAGAATTGGCTGCTCATTCGGTGGAGGTAAAGAGCTGCATGGACATACAGCGATCACTTCCACTGTATGAGGGTGATTGATGGCTACTACTATTGCTCATCCTCATACAGCTTCATTGTTTCTGGGCAGCAGAGCTCTGTTTAGACAGCACAATCAAGTGCCCAGAAAAATAATATAGCTGCCTGCATTAACAACTGTTTCACTCAATGAATGAGCTTTTTGCTCATTCGTTGGGTGATCTGCAGCACATTTAGATGGGACAGAGTAGGTTAACAAATAGCAACATAAATATCAACCTATAAACATAATAGGCAATATAAATAACCCCTCAAACAAGCCAACTCAGAGAAAGCTAACAGAATCAACGCAAATAACCTGAGTCTAAAGATGGCTAAAAACAATAATCTTTATTAAATCCACATAAAATATTAAAAAAGAGATTATCACATGAGAATGCGGAAAACACCTGAGGGATACATGAACAGTATATTCAATATAGGTAAGTAAACCAATTAGTACAAAAACACACCACTAACTATACAATTGTAGTAGGGTGGTATAGAGATACTAATGTAACATCAAATTGCCCATATACAGTAAGGTACACAAGTATGTCCACAAAAGTAAAGTATAAGTATCATACCTATATGAGAGATAATCACCTCAGAAAGATCGCAACAACCCCAATGCGCGTTTCGGCGGAAACCTTTCTCAAGGGGCCCCACTACTCCTGATTTGATTTTCATGTGGTTTTACATAAAGCTGTGGCCATTCAATATACTTTGTGTTTATTATTTGGATTTCATATTTTCTTATAATTTAGGTCTTTTGACTAGTTAGTAAAGATCTGGCCCACAACTATTGCAGGTACAATAATTGTCAAAATTTTTTCGAGTACCCTGTTTTTGCCCCAACACTATGTCTCAGGGAGAAAAGAGATGTTATTGGCCAAAGAAGCTCTTCATTTTTCCACAGTTTAGAAAACAATAGAGATTTTATTTGCTTTTATGAGCAACTAAATTTTCATAGTACACAACATTTTTGCAGTATTTATGTTCTTATGCATTTTACATATACTGTACTTAAATTCCACAGCATGATGTCTATGCACTGTAGCAACACGTTCACAAAACACCTTCCCCTGGAGTATTTAAAAATGTGACTATTTCACCTGATACATTGATTTGGTTACTGTTAAACATGTTCTGTTTGCAACTCAATGAAGACAAAATCTTATGCAAATATTTTATGCATGTGTTCTCAATAGGGAGAGGAGAATAAGCCACCACCATTTGTGGCTAATCTCCCATAAGAACAAAGAAACGTTCATGTATTCCAACATGTCTGATCATTCCTCACCATGTCATCTGCTCTTGGGAGAGAGGTGGTGCAGCACCATACACATCAGATGATCGTCCGGTCCCACCAAAAATGGGCAGGTTCTGCTGACATTCATCAAATGAATGGCAAATAGACTATGAAACAATGGAAATGACAACAGTCCCCAACGAGCCTTATATTTACCAGATGACAAAGAGAAAGGCAACACACCAGTGATATAACAGGGAGCAGAGCTCTCTCTTATGAAATGATTTATTTTATTTTAATTAAATTAATACGTAGACAAGACAAAGGCACCGTCTGATGAAATAGTTTTTAATAAATGCCAGAAATAGGACTCTTCTGACCTCATGTGGTCATTTTCAAATATTACAACATAAAAAAACAATGTAGCCAAATAGAATAATGTGATAGTATAGTATAGTATAGTATTTGTTTTGCCTTCACTTAGAAAATATTATAAAGACAATGGGGCAGGTTTGCAGAACAAATTGAGGTCAATGTATTTAAAGTATCTTTGCGCTGACCATATTTTGTCATTAAAAATTAGCACAAAACTGCTGCATGCCTATATCTAAACTGGATGTAAGAACTCATTTTTGGAGCATGCTTACTGAAATATGCTAAGGGGGAATTTATCATTCCCCTCATGGTACTTTTCTGGTGTAAAAAACTCCTTGTTTGTGACTTGTTAAACAAAATTTTGTCTCAAGTGGCTTCTCTACTTTCCGAAAAGGGGGCGTGGTAGGGGAGGGGGGGACTGGAGCCAGCAGCACAGCACATTTATTTGTGCCAGTTTTCTGGCATTACAGAAGACAGAAATCAATAACAGCTCAGATATAGGCGCACAGACTGTCTGCGCCTTGTCATGAATTAGGTGCACCCTCCGGCAGAGAAGGGAATACCATAAACTGGTGTAAAGCACTGTATCATAAATTCCTCCGTAACTGTCTACATAGTCTGAATTTTTTGTTTTAAAATGTTGCAGGGGATTATTGAATTTGGGGATGCATGCTTGAAAACCAATAAGACTGTTGAACATAAAGAAAACCTGCAAAAATTGATGGCCACAAGTGTTATAAATGTGTCTCATTTACAAGCCAAGAATAATCATGTAATTGATTCATAAATCCAAAGTTTCTCTTCTGATTTTTTTGCGACTGAACACCAGTTCTATTCGCCTAAATTGGGCTTGCAGAAATACATGTGCTTCCTGCCAAAACAACTGCGTTCAGATGAATGAAACCGAATTTCAGTCCTTGAAAATTTTAACTTGTGAAAGAACCCTTAGATTTCTTCACTTGCAGATATACTGGTGGCTCTGGACTTGCCATTACTGCCAAAAATTAAAGAAACTCTAAATAGTATACACAGTAGTAAGTACAAAAGAGGAAAAATGGGAAATCATTTCTTCAACATGTATTAGAAGAAGTTTTTGGCAGAGCACTCTCTAATTTGGCGGTTCATGAACATTAATTAGATGGTATATTTACATATGGTGATAGAATGTTGGGTTTTGGTAGTATAGTTTAAATATCGCATTGACAACACATCATGCAATAGATAATACAGTGGTATGCCCAATATAACATAAAAGACAAATTCTGTGAATTAAAAAAAATATACTATTTATTTCAATCTAATTACTAAAAAGTATGTTAAAAAAGATATATTTAAAAATTATCCCCAAAAAGGTCGACATAAAAAATAAAAATGAAAATGAGAATAAAGATAAAAATAAAAAATAAAAAATAAAAGTAATAGAACAAAGAGTCTGTTGAAAAATTGTAACAAATAGTTGAATAAAGTAACTTTGAAGAAATAAATCGTTTAAATGTTGTTTCACTTAGACTCGATGTGTAGGAATTATATCCCGATAGTAATTTCAGCAGCTACTAAGTATCAATGATGATGTCCTATATCTTATTGTTTAAGATGATCAAGGATATAATGTTATAATGTTATAATTTCGCTGTGGTACATTACCACTCTGGCAGCTGTTATCTCTCCTCTGTCCTTTGTGGTATGCAGCATTCCTCCGTCCGGGCGTTGTGGGATGGAGCAGTATGCTGTGTCAGCGTTGATCCCGGTCTTGGTGCGTACTCAGCGTTCCACGTGGCGTCCCACGTGGATGCCGGCCGTATCTGCGCGCCGTTTTTTTGGGGGATGAGGAATTGGTAGTAGTTCTTTAAAAATAGAATATTCTGTTCTATTCCTTTGAGTTTCCTCTGTTCAAGTGTATAGAGGTGTATTTCAATGCAGGCTTCTTGGTTCCCAGACGCGTTTCGGGGGTCAAACTGCCCCATTTCTTCAACATGTACCAAGATACCAAATATTTATGTTCTCATTTGTCTGATTTAGAGTTGACCCTTTCTGGCTTCCTCTGGTCCTTCAGAAAAAGGCATACTTGGTTTGGGTGTTGGCCTTGAAAAGTTTGATGATGGTATTTGTCTTTTAGAATGTCTTTGTGACTATAAAAGATATAGAGAAATCATTTATAAGAAGAGTCTTACTGATGAAAGGCTGGTGCAATTCAGGATGGCAATATCACCCTGAGTGAGGTGGTGAGTGGTGTTGAGCGAAGCAGTCAAGGGAATTAGTTCAGAAGTTTAGGAAAACTTTGATTTACGATAAATTCGATTTGTCTCACGCTCCGTGGTAACGAATCAGGTTTTCCTAAAATGGCAGCTGCTCATGTTATACTACTGCCAGCGTGCCAACCAATACCATCCAGTCTGCACCCCTTGGAGGGGGGCAAGTCTTAATGATGACCAGCCTCATCTTTTGCTGGCTTTACTTCTTCCAAATCATCCTTCAAAGTCTACATGTCGTAGAAAAGTCAGCAAGATGCAGAGAGGAGGAGCTGGATGTTCCTGATGACATACTCTAATTGATATTAGATGATGTGGAAAAGGAGGAAAAGTAGATGGCAGAAGAAGGGCTCCCATCTGTAGGGCAGGAGAGCGCTGGGGTTGGAGAAGTGGGTATGCCCGAGATGATTAATATTTTGTGTTTACTTTCAAATAACTTGCGGAAGATTTCAGGCGAGAACAGCTATGGTGCAGTCATCATTATTATATGAAAGGCAGCTGTGGGCTAATTGGCCATGTGGTTCTTCACTGCACCATGGCCACAACCTGCCAGCATCATGGCCGCTTCATGTGGCTGTACCCTACATCAGAGTGGCCTGGGTATACCTGATTTATTGCGAATTACGAATTATTTCAGCACAAATCAAATTTCTTGGCAAATTTTTGCAAATTTGTCAAATCGAATTTTTCAAAACTTCGCTCATTTCTAGTGGTGAGAAACATGGGTGTAACTGCCAGGATTGCAGGATTAACAGCTGCAGCCCAGTAATTAAAAGATTCAATCACCACTCTGAAATAAGGTGCATTTAGTGATGACTAATGGAAATGGAAGATGACATTGAATTTCGCATTATTTCTGAGCTGTAACATCTCTGCATTATCCTTGTATGGTGACATCATTATATTTTTCTTTCCTGTACAGTGAAGACACGGTGTGTATTATGATTTTTTGAGTACATTATACCTATGCTTTGATATGATGGTGGTGTGCCTTATCCCTGTATCTTGGCATTACTGTTTGTGTAATTCATGTGGTGCAACATTCATGTACAAATTATGCCTGTACTATAACAATACGGTGTGTTGTACCTGTGCTGTACCTTTTCGCTGCTGATTAGCCACCTGTGTGCAGTTTTCCCGTACTGTGGTATCACAGTGTGCTTTATCCCTGTCTTATAATTTTACTGTGCTCATTGTCCCACTGGTGTGACATCACTGTGTTTATACGCAATGACATGCCCGTATACCACAAGTGACCACTGCAGCCAATCAGTGGCCTCGGTATATAGCATGAACTTTTACAGATACGCCACATGGAGAACTGCAACTGTGGAGGTAGAAACTAAGGTAGAGTAACAGGTGAACACAGACTCATTTTTATTTTAATCTAATGGCTTATATCAAGTTTTTTAAGTTTGGACAACTTCTTTAAATGTCCTGTACCCAGGCTCAGACTGGTCCACAGCGGAATCCCCCGATGGGCCCCTGAGAAAGGTCCAGTCCACTAGCACAGAATCTCAAATAACCTATATCAATATAAAAACTGAGTAGACTATTTAGCTTATTATTATATATGCATCAGAAGATTAAGATGGCCTCTAGGAATAGAGGCAGACCAGCCAGTATCCTCTCTCCTTGGGACCCATCTTTTGAAGTTGTTGCAGAGACCCCCATAATCAATCATCCTGTAGCATCTTGTTGCTGTCTGCCGCTGTGTGGGCAGGTAATTTTTGCATGTCACTGTAAAGTGGGCCCCCAGAATGAATTTTACTGGTGGGCCCTAGGCATCCCAGTCCGCCACTGCCTGTACCTATAAGCCATATATACAATACCTCGTGATCAAGTTTCATACAGCCCTAGTAACCTAGAAGCAAGCTATTTTTACAGATGGTATAGCAGAAATATAAGTAATGAAGTGTACATTGTGGAAACTAGTCTCAGCTGTGACCCTCCAATCAGTGGCAGCATGCTCACAATTTAAATTATTAGCAATAGAGATAAGATATCTCTCCATAACATTGTTAGTGATACATTAAGTCCAGTGTAGTACAAGGCACATGACCACGCATTTAAATCCACTTATGTAATCATTTGTCATTTGTAATCACATCTGTAATATCCAGCACATGTCCTATTAAAATTTAAAGAAAAACATTATTAAAACATCTTTAAAACCATAGTAGGAAATATCTTGAACAACAGGTTCTTAGTTCAGGTGGTTCTTAGATGTGGCCTTTTTAATCTGACTTTGATGTGTACTGAATACTACAGACAGAGCCAAGTATTCTTATATAAATAGTGTGTAATGGTCTGAAAAATATATTTTCTGCTTCCTAGTGTGTCTAAAATGCCACATTAATACTCTTTCCTTATTTATTACTTCCCCCAGCAGGTGGCAGCAGCATTGCACATGAAAGTATACATCCAAACTGGGAAAGATTTCTTGAGTATTACAATGCCAAAAGATACTGTACATTAGAGTTTTCTTGGAAGCAAAAGGATGTGCAGATTATCTATTGTATATGGGCTCAGTAAAGATTGACAGCTATCACTGGATTACAAGCAGTGACCTAAAAAACGAAGTAGCTGCAACACAAGCAGGAGTGATGTGAACACAGAGAAGCAAAGAACACTGGAGATGACATTCCTCATGGATGTTAACATCCTATAGCCTGAAAATGACAGTATTCCAACAGCATATGACTAAAAACATTAGTATATTACGTTGCTTGTTGATGGACTGATGGGGAAATCCCAAACTCATCTTGTACTCCCCATAGCATATTTAATTTTCATCCCTCTCTGATCTTGTAGATGAAACTTTGCTGCTATGATGTCTCCTCATAGACTACACATTGAGACAGGAGATTCTGCCCCTAGTCTCTCACTCAGATTTACTCAGAAGCACCATATAGGACATTATAGAAATGTGCTGAACAGTATTAATGTTAATAAAGTACTTACCTACTTTGCAGCTCCAGCCCCCGTGTCAGTCTCTTTGTTTCTCATTGTATAGCTCCCTCCTCCTAGTGTTAATAAGGCACCCCTGTGGTGATCCCAGTAGTATTAATGTCCAGGTATAATGTACTTTGACAGTGCCCCAGTAGTTATAATGCCCCCTGTAGTGCCCCAATAGTTATAATGTCCCCTACACTGCCCCAGTACTTGAAATGCCCCACATAGTAATCCAGTAGTTAAAATGCCCCCTAGAGTGACCCAGTAGTTAGAATACCCCCTATAGTTCACCCAGTAGGTATAATGCCCCTTATAGCGTCCCCAGTAGTTATAATGACCCCCTGTATTGCCTGCAGTAGTCATAAAGCACCAGTAAATAAAATACTCCCTGCAGTGCTCGCAGTAATGCCCCCTATAGTGCCCCAGTAGTTCCCATAGTGCTCCCAGTTGGCCAGCTTCTCAGTTCAGGTGAAGTAAATCTGTCGCTTGAATCTTGGTGCAGGCGTGCAATGACATCATTGCACCACCAGAGAACCTTCTTCTACTTTTCATAGGCCACAGGCCTAGTGGCCTATGAGAGAGAACTGCAGGACAGGCAGCCATTGACTTACCATAGTAATTCAACTATATTGTCAGTAAATTCGGGGCCTGGAAACATCCGAGGCCCTGGTATACCAAGCACAGCATTGTACATTATAGTTGCTGTGTTTATTATTGTAGTTCAATCCTATTCACTTAGGACTGAGCTACACAAAGGCTATGTGACTTATAGACGTGACATCACTGGCTGGGGAAGAAGTTGCAGCACTCATACGAGCCCCTGTGGCCCCTTCTAATAGCTGAGTACCAGGAGTCAGACCACCTCCTATTAGATATTGATTATCTATCCTGGGATAGGTTGTCAATATTTAAGTCTGGGAAAACCCCTTTAATGAATGATTTTATTATATGCTTCCACCACTATTATTCTATGAATATACTCTATTGTCACATTAAGCTTTTCCTGGTTTGGTTAATGTACTATAATGCCTCTGACCTTATTTAACTCAGGAAAAGAATGTGACTTTGAGACTTTCTAACTAATGATAGATTGTGATTGGAAACTGAAATAAACATCTGTTTACTGGCTTACATAAAAGATCAGACAGCAGAACATTGTGTATTTGGGAACCAGAGATCTCATAATACTGTATTACCAATTCCTCTATCCCCTTAACAAACCATGTTGTAGACATATTTTGATTAAAAGCAGACATTTGGCTGTCAGATGCAGCCAATACTTTTCTCTTATGGCCTTTAACTACTTAATTACTACTGACTGTGTTATAGATGCCCTTTGATTGTCATGTGAGAAACCTTGAACATCAAACAGCACTCCCACCAGGCTCCCTGTGTGCCCCCATAAGAATCCCCATTGGGGAATCAATCAGTGTATATGTATTATTTAACAAGTGGTGTTTAGATGATTAGCCTTTTATCAGGCTTTATAACGATAACTGGCTGGCAATAGCCATTTATGCCGGGACCAGAATACGACAATGATAAATCCTGAGGATTTGTCCGGATAAAGTTTTTGAATACTTTTCTTCGGTTGGTGTTGACCAAGCTGCCCATTCTGAGATGACAGTAGACAGCACTGCTGGATAATGTTAGATGCAGACTGAAGATGGACAGTCCTGGCTCCTGAGAAACTATAAAGAAAATGGGCATTTAAGCAAAAGCATGCAATGGTGATTTCCTCATCTCAAACAATTTAATGAATATCGAACAAAAGCCAACAACCGTGGTGGGTATATCCCACACAAAATGCCAGTGTCTCAATAACTTGTCATGTGGCCTTGAGCATCAATTACAGATTGACAATGATGTCTCATGCTATTCACAAGTCGACTTATTATATGCTGAGGCATGACATCTCACTGTTCTTAAAGGGCATGAATATATGTACATATAACATGAATAATTATATATGAATAAGTTTTGATGTGGGTTTTACTTGTATAAAATTCTACGTAAATTGTTTCTTTCTTTTCTGCAAACAGCCAAAGTGTCATCTAAAGGGAAGAAAAAGGAGGACCATAAGGAGGAAAATAAAAACATAAAGGTCAGTGATAAGAGAAAAGATGGCGGATCCAAGAAGTCAAGCAGTAATAGCAGCTCTCTAGAACTGGAAAAACCTGAGGAGCTCAGCAGATTTACCAAAACATCTCAGAGCAGTAGTAGCCATTAACAGAAAACTGACAACTGTCTGGAGGAACCTGACCCGTCTAGCGAGAAAACATCTGCCACAGTACCACTTTCTATAGAGTCCTTCACTTTCCATCAGAAACTGGGAGCAGGAAGCTTTGGTCAAGTCTACTTGGCAAGAGATGTCATCTGCCAGGAATGTGTTGCCATTAAAGTGGTGGATAAACGAGATTTTACAGAGCGTGGATACAGTTTGGTAGAACGCCATATCCTACAACTATCCCACCAGAGTCCTTACCTGATTCATGGCCTAGCCGCCTTCCACACCCGAAACTTTGTCTATTATGTGATGGAATTGGCCACCAGAGGGGACCTATTTGTTTTTATGAAAAAGATCTTCACCCTTGATACTGCCAATATACAATTCATCTTGGAAGAAGTGGTCTGTAGCACAGAGTTCCTGCACAGCAGTTATTTTGCAATTGGTGCAATTGTTTATAAACTCTATACAAGAAGGACTCCTTTCCCTGGAAAACATCTCATAGAAATTGAGCCTTCTGTCCTCTACCGTCCTCCAGTCTACCGGGAGTCTCTGACTCCTGAAGCAGTCAACATCTTACAAGGGCTTCTGTGCAAAAATCAGTTCCAGTGGCTAGGAGTAAAAGGAGACATCAAAAGACATCCATTTTTTTGCAGATATCAGTTGGGCAGATGTGGAAGCCAGGAGAATGGCACCACCAGCGATTATGATGGCAGCTCCTATTGAACTTAAAATAAACCAAACTCTGGTCTATGCCGAATTGACAAACATAATAAGATTTAAACACCAGAAGATATTCAATCAGTTTAGCTTTGTCTGTCTGGAGTGGTCAAGACAATATCATCCTGTCATTGTGCAGACCCAAACTTGCATGGCTAAACTATTTACGATGCAACTGGTCTGTGGATAAAGCTGGTGGATGACCAACTCAAACCAGTAAAGCCCATAAAATCTATCAATATACCCCATCTATGAATTCCACAAACTACCAGTCACCAGGAAGCAGCTCCTTTAAAAGGCAGCCCTGCCGACACTAACACCTGTGAATGAGCCAATGTTCATCATGGCAGATCATCACATATAGATGCTACCATAACAGGTAAGTAATTTCTAATTTCACAGGATCCAGCACAACTCTCCAAATACAACTATCCCAATGGGGCAGTGTAATAGTACATTTAATGTGAAGATCTAACTGTTCCTATAAAGATTACATGAAGTGGAAAGTGTTTATTCTATCAGATAATGACCCAGACATGTATATCTGTCTTCTTACAGCAAACACTGAACTTAAAACTTTCTTACAACTCAACCGGACTTTCCTGTTAACCGGATTTGACAAACCTACTGAGTGTCCACCACTTAACATCCACATAGATTTGAGCACCAACAATCCAGGGTTTCATTCCGATCACCATATTTGGGGTCAGGAAGGAATTTTTTCCCCATATATGAGGACAACTACTACCCTCAGGGGTTTTTCGCCTTCCTCTGGATCATTATAGCAAGTAATTATAGGTTGAAATTGAAGGACTTCTTTCAGCCATACTTGCTATGTAACCATCTACAATGTTGTGGCAGAGACAGAAGGAACCTTCAAAGATAGAAAGCAGATCCTTCATCTACCGGACGTGACAGAAGGAAGCTGCTAAGATATAAAGCCACTCCTTCACCTACTGGACGTGACAGAAGGAAGCTGCTAAGATATAAAGCAGCTCCTTCACTTACTAGCCATGATTGTAAAATCTTTCATGAATTAATAAATAAAAATTAATACCTATAGAGTTTGTCTTTATTATATCTATAAACAGGCTTGGACTGACCCACAGGTTTACAGGTGAATCCCCTGGTGTGCCCCTGAGCAAGATGGACCCCTACTGCACTACATACATATATTCAATGTACAGCACCTCAACCAGCCTATGTTCACAAAAAAAACTTGATACCTTATTATAGAAACCCCCAGTTTATTATTATTGACATGATCAGAGCTAAGGTGTCTTCTAGGTATAGAGGAAAGCCACCAGTGTCCTCTTCTCTCCAGGACCTACCTTCTCAAAGTTGCTGCAGGGACCCATATTCCATAATCTGGTAGCATCTTGCTGCTGTGTGAGGTAGTACTATTTGAATGTATCCGTACGGTGGGCCCCCAAAATAAGGTTTAATGGTGGGCCCTTAGCACCCCAGTCCAACACTGTCTGTACACAACAACTACAATAAGTATGGTGTGAGTTCACATTATGCTGGGCTAAGATCAAGGCCAGATTGGGACAGAAATTCAGCCCTGTCATTTGAAAGCATACAGGTTCAGCACAAAATGAAGGCTTCACAGAAACACACATTGGGGTTGTCACCATCCCAGTAGGAGAGGGCATTAATGTATCTCTGGTTATTTTTCTAGTACATACTAATTGCATGTTATATTCATATACTAATTATTTGGCATCATATCCTTCACATGTTCATACAGGACAATGGTCGGGGACAAGCGTTTTTGCTTCCAAGATGGCTAGATAGATAAGGAATGGATCGATAGATAGGGAATAATGGCTGATAGATGGGGATGGAAGGTTGATAGATGGGGGAAGAATGGATGGATAGATGGGGGATGGATAGATAAGATAGACAGAGGTACACAACCGTAGGGTATGCAGAGATTTCAGCTACACCTGCACCCAAGAGACCGATGTTGCCTATTAGGGCTCTCTTCCCCATGTAAGAAGACCAGTAGGTGAGGATCTTATAAATGATTTTGAATTTGCATCCTGAAGCTACAGTATAGGTTACGTAGATGGATGGACAGACAGACTGAGATATTTGGATATGACAGAGAGAGATTACCCATACAGTACAAGCATATAGTATATGTGTATCTGTAACACTCTGCCTATCTGTAGGTAAATGGTGTGGCACTCAGGTAGTTGTGTGGGTGCTTCTAGTTGTGGCTTCCAAGCCTCGTAGTCATAAATCATATAAACTCGAGCACTCCAGAAAGTTAGTTTGCAATTCAATCTTTATTTGGTAATCGCATAGAGCAACTTTAAATGGTGCAACGTTTCGGTCATATAGACCTTTGTCAAGCACTAAGAAAATAACAGTTACAATTTGTAATTAGTTATATGGAAAAGAACAAAACAAAATGCAGTTCACATGTCAATACAATAACTACAGTCATAAGAGGAGGTTGCATCAATAGTAAAGGTAAGAAGTTTCACGGATTTCACGTATCATCTGGCTGTTGCCATAAGCAACTAATAGTTTCTATCAATTCCTAAAGTATCTGTGCGATAAGGATAAGGAAGCTGCGTGCTACAATAGACCTCTATATAGCTGTTATCCAAAACATATATTATAAAACCTACCCTACTAAAACCTAAAATAATTGCTCCAAAGGAAATAATTACCCAAATACAGGGATCTGGGTGCCCCCATGAAGGAAAGAGAACTTACCAAGTTGCCATAGAAAAGAGGAGGTAAGTAGCTTAGCGTGGAGTTTTGGTTTGGTGAGTGTTTACCAGAGCATGTGCTGTCTTAAAAAGCCATGTGGGGCTATTTATGATGACATAGCAGGAAGTGACCATAAGAGTGTAGAAGGAGTCAGCAAATGTGATACTAATGAGAAGAAACAACTAGAAACAAGGCGCCTACATAGATAAGGCCACATGGGCATTTGAGAAGATAGACTACGTAATTGGTCTGACAAGTGTGGTAGCCCTTAATTTTGAATTTTTCACCTGTTCGTGGGTGATGTATTACATCTCCTTTGAGCACATTAGAGCACTGGGCACAGTGCAAACAGGGGAAAGTTTGCTGTCCTTGTTTAGCTATCCTCAGTAAACGTTGATGAGGTGCAGGGTGACTGGGACCTATGTCAGCTTTCACTAGATAGTCCCTTAGATTTTTGGGTTGCTTCTTGCATGGAAGAAAAGGGCATTGGAATTCCTCAATGTTGGGGTAGGATTGGGCTAGGATACTCCAATGTTTTTTGAGGATATTGGTCTCCTTGTGGGAATAGGGATGATATGTGTGCACAAATGGTATGAGCCTGGTCATACTGGATCTGGGTTTGGTGGTGAATGACCGACTTTCTTCTATGGTTGCCAAAGGGTAACCCCTTTCTTGAAATTTGTGTGTCATTTCTTGTACCCTTCTTTCTCTATCGTTGTCTTGGGTGACGATTCTTTTGATGCATTCAAATTGAGATTTGGGAAGTGATTTTATTGTGGATGGGAAATAGCAACTGGTATAGTGAAGTAGATTATTATGATCAGTGGGTTTGCGATATAGATCATTAATGAGGGAACCGTCAGGTTGTTTAATAACCTGAGTGTCCGAGAAATTAATGGAATAGGCATCGTGATGTATAGTAAATTGTAATTCTGGCAAGACTGAGTTAAGATGAGTGTGAAATTGTAATAGCAAGTCTGTGGGACCATCCCAGATGCAAAATACATCGTCTATATATCTCTTCCACATTTTGGCATGTTCAGTGAAAAGAGGGTGGGAATAGATATGTTCTTTTTCAAAGAGGGCCATATATCCATTTGCGTAGGGCGGTGCAGCGTGTGACCCCATCGCTACATTGGGACCACCCCTCTCTCTGTCCTAGGCGACCTGGCGCCTCCTGACAACACTCAAGGATCACTGGTAGACTCCTCCTCCTGGGTTGATGATGTGTTCCACTCTGGAATGCATCGCAACTTCCTATTCACAAGAAACATGTGTCCCTCCCTCCATTATGGCGATGCGTTCCACAGTGGAACGCAACTAGGACCCATATATCTCATATACCAGGAGATCTTTTTAACCCCATTGTTTACAGTGCAGTCCAAGTTTATTAATTAATACATACTCTTATTAAACACATCGTAGTTGTTTCTTCTCATTAGTATTGCATTTGCTGACTCCTCCTACACTCTATGGTCACTTCCTGCTATGTCATCATAAATAGCCCCACATGGCTTTTTAAGACAGCACATGCTCTGGTGAAAACTCACAAAACCAAAACTCCAGGCTAAGCTACTTACCTCCTCTTTTCTATGGCAACTTGGTAAGTTCTCTTTCCTTCATGGGGGCTCCCTATATTTGGTTGACTTTCTTCAAAATTGGACTACAGCACTCCTCATGAGGGGCTTTTTTAGGGTGCACGTTCAAATTGGGTCCACTCTCCACCTTTGGACCCTTTTCTTGTAGATCAAATATATACAGACAGCACTCCAATTGTTGTTTTGCAATTCGGTTTATTTAGGCCAGGTTTTCAGTGAGCACAACAGTGCAACGTTTCGGGCATATAATTGAATGCCCTTTCTCAAGCTGTTGTACATAGAAAACAAAAGGATATACAAACATTGTGATATCAACAAAATGCTAATAGTAGTGTTAATGACACATTTGTGCATAATTACAACAAGGTCAGTGACAGTAGATGTCTTTAGCTGCTGGTCAGAGACCAGTTAAGATACACGGAATTGTACATGCAAAAGACATAGATAATGGAAGCAATTCCGATACTGTTAGTAGTGCATCACAAGGAGAGTATACCTATAACATAGTGAGATAGATGTACGGCAGTACAGTCGCTGTGGTTGAGATATAAGATATATTCTACTAAGAATGTGTAATCTAACCAGTGTTACACACTGAAGGCAATATAAGCATAACCATGGTAGTCCAAGGAGTCAGCAGTCCAAAGAGTAGATTGCAATCATATACACTTAGTTATGACTGGATTGACACCCCCATTGGAGATATATGAAATCGGGGGGTCTACGCTGTGTAAGCGTATCAGGGGTACATTCCCTCTGTGTGTTCGCTAAGTATGTAGACGGGGGATTCAAATAATAGGTTGCGCTTACCATTAATCGGTCTCGTGCATGTTGGACGCCGGCCACCACGAGTGATGCGTGGTTGGCGCGTCCTATTTGAGCTGGAGGGAAGTGACAAATGTGTACGTGTTATGCTACGCCATGCGCTGGGCGGATTGGACGTTCGCGCATGCGCATATGCCTGTAAGCGTACGGCGGCCATCTTGGATTAGGGCATAGTAGGTTACATTAAGGACATAGTAGGTTACATTATTTGATCTACAAGAAAAGGGTCCAAAGGTGGAGAGTGGACCCAATTTGAACGTGCACCCTAAAAAAGCCCCTCATGAGGAGTGCTGTAGTCCAATTTTGAAGAAAGTGAAGATAATTCTCCACCTAGACTACGTGTCACCCTTACGGGCTCCGAAGACCTCTCTCAATGTCTTCACCCCTTGGAAATTCACAACGCGCTAACGGCAGTATCTTCTCGTATACCGAAGAAGACGCTAGACGAATTACCGCAAATATTACGGCATCCAATGAGTTTCTTACTAATACTCAATCCACTGTATCAGTAAGTGCCCTAGAGAAGGGCTTAAAGAAAGTCACTTCACTTGAACTTCATACTGTTACACTAAACGAATATTACAAGAAGAAGATAATCCCTAGGGGCCTGAGGTGTAACCTACGCCCCACACTCTTCTCAGAAGATCCAGATTATTGTCAACAATTCGAAAGAATACTTAATAAAGCTTCTTTCGATATAATTTTGCTGACTCTCGAACGAGCAGATAGAGAAATCAGAAAAACCCGAGAGGAAGTGAGCTCTCTAGAACGAAACCTGTACCAGAACGTCCCAGCCGAAGAAGCTACCACAATTAGGAACACATTAACACAAAAAACTAATCTCTTCCGCAGGAACCTAGAAGACCGAAAACGATCAAAGTTCCAAAGGGACGTTCATGACTACGAATCCAACCAAGTGTACCGCACATCCCCCATCAACTATAATCCACAACCCACAGGGGCCGGAAGACCCTCAGGCTCCTCAAACACCAGTGGGGATTCGGATTTTTTATCCAGAGATTTTTTATCCCGAGATCGACCCAGACCAAGAAGAAGAGGCCGCCGAGGAGGGCGGGGAGGAAGCACCACAGGTATCTACAGGAGTTCCTACCAGAGGGAACCAATCCAGACCAGATCTTACCAATACAACCAATCACAATAACACAGACTTCAAACCCTCTGACCGAAGATATTCCAAATAATAATCTGGTCATCAATCTATCTAACATCAGCCTAACCGACGAAGAAACTTCTACATTGAACATGGGACTGGGATTTGCCCCCACACATCAACTGGACCCATACACACTCGACAAGGAATTAGCCAGATTCTTAAGATCCATCAGATTAAAGGCATTCATCGAAATCGAAAAGCCTTCATGGGCCATCAAGACAGAGGAACCCAAGACATCTATATTTAAAGAACGAACAAAAAGATGCAAACCAGCTAGTACCTATGAAGCACCGAGGAAATATGACCAAGTTGAATCATATATTAAACACGTCCAAGACGATCTCAAGAAACTGGAGAAACAAAGGAACAGCAGGAAGGTAAGAACTAACATGAACTACAAACAGAGACGGGCCCTTAAGAACTTGAGCAGTTACAAGGATGTGGTTATTAAACCAGCAGACAAAGGGTCTGGTATTGTCGTTATGAACAAAGGGGACTACAGGGATGAGATAAGGAGACAACTAAGTGACCAAAGCACCTATCTCCCCATCCCCCATGACCCAACAAGGGACCTAATGAAGACACTCACTGAATACATCGGTGAAGCTCTTCAGGAAGGTATTATTGATAGGAAATTGATGGAATACTTAAGTCCAAAAAACCCACGCATTCCTGTAATATATACACTGCCCAAGGTCCATAAAAGCCTACAGAACCCCCCAGGGAGACCAATCGTATCTGGTTGTGACTCCCTCTTCCAACCTGTTTCAAGGATGCTTGACTACCTCTTGAGACCTTATGCATCTGAAGGTCGATCTTTTATACAAGATACGACTGACTTTCTTAACAAAATTAACAACATCCACCCAGAGTGGAATAAATGTACCATGGTTACTATGGACGTCTCAAGTCTGTATACCAACATACCCATAGAAGAAGGTATAGAATGCGTCAAAAACATATTAGACACCCACCATGATTTTTCTGATTCTGAAAATGATTTCATTTTGAAATTGCTATCCTTCGTCCTGAAAGGGAATTATTTCCTATTTGAGGATGATTTTTTTCTACAAACATCCGGTACGGCAATGGGATGTAACGTGGCACCAACCTTTGCAATCCTTTATATGAATGCATTTGAAGATAAATATGTTTATACCCATCATCTCTTTCAGGAAAATGTACTCATGTGGGTACGCTTTATTGATGATGTGTTCTGTGTGTGGCAGGGCCTCCAGGACGACCTCCTAAAGTTCCATGAGTCCATAAACTCATGTGTTAGTACCATCTCCCTCTCTTTGGACATGAACAAAACTGACATCTCTTTTCTTGACGTACACCTGAAGGTAAGGGACGGTGAACTCATAAGTGACTTATACACCAAGCCTACTGATAAAAACAGTTTACTACATTACACCAGTTGTCACCCTCCGGGTCTCATCAAGTCACTACCTCGCTCACAACTCTTACGAGTAAAACGTATTGTGTCAGATACTAGTCTAGCTAACACCAGACTATCAGAGATGACGGAAAAATTCAAGAAGAGAGGCTTTCCTGACTATATTTTACGGGGCCACCTTACACACGTAACAACAATGACTAGGGAAAATCTTCTAATCTCTAAACCTACACATGACCCCAAAAAACCTAAAAGGATCCCATGTGTCACTACATTCTCAACACAAAGTAATGAAGTGAAGAGAATCATTTGTAAGAATTGGCACATATTACAGAGACACTTCCCATTAATCTTTAGTGACAAACCCCTGATGTCATACAAACGAACAAAGAACCTCAGGGACATACTTGTGAAATCCGATATTGGTCCCCAGAAAACCACAATACAAAAAACTATAACATCCTCTCCAAACACAGGGACATACCCTTGTCTATCGTGCGCACAGTGCGGTAATGTGACCAAGGGACCCACATTCACTCACCCCTCCACTGGCAGAATATTCCCAATCAAAGGCCACTTTTCATGTCTCACCGACTACGTGGTCTATTTAATCAAATGTCCGTGCGGACTTGGATATGTTGGTGAAACTACACAGAAAGTAAAAGACAGGGTTTCACAACATAAATCTAACATACGTACCAAGAAATTAGAAGCCCCACTGGTTGAACACTTCATTCAACACCAACATACTGTGAGCCAACTTTGCTTCCAAATTATTGATTGGGTTCCCCCCTTGAGACGTGGGGGAGACCGTGAACGTGTGCTCCAAGAGAGGGAGATGAAATGGATCAGGGATTTAGGTACACTCCAACCTGGCGGTTTAAATAAAGAATATTGGTATTGTTAAGTATTATTTAATCCAATTATCTTTCCCTTGATTTTTAGGACCTCGGACAATCAGAATGGGGTGGAATCACTCCCAAATATGAAAAATGTGGCAAATGTCTCCCAGGGTGCTATATCTCCTTCACCGTAGTCGGGTTTGTAGCCATTATATCCTTAGAATTGCTAGTGTCTAAGTATACAATAGTACCTATAGTGCCCCTTCCTTTTTCCCCTCTTCCCCCACAGTCCCTTTATAAGTAAAAATAGGTACCAGATCCTCCTTATCAACCAGTACTGTTATATTATGCCTTTTTCTTTGTTCTTAATCCTTTTGTTTACCTTAACTACTTAACCCTCGGACACAGGTACCGGTGTACCTTCTCTAAGATGGCCGACGTTGCTCCAACATCTTACTGGGCATGCGCTGACCCGTTTCCTTAATGTAACCTACTATGCCCTAATCCAAGATGGCCGCCGTACGCTTACAGGCATATGCGCATGCGCGAACGTCCAATCCGCCCAGCGCATGGCGTAGCATAACACGTACACATTCGTCACTTCCCTCCAGCTCAAATAGGACGCGCCAACCACGCATCACTCGTGGTGGCCGGCGTCCAACATGCACGAGACCGATTAATGGTAAGCGCAACCTATTATTTGAATCCCCCGTCTACATACTTAGCGAACACACAGAGGGAATGTACCCCTGATACGCTTACACAGCGTAGACCCCCCGATTTCATATATCTCCAATGGGGGTGTCAATCCAGTCATAACTAAGTGTATATGATTGCAATCTACTCTTTGGACTGCTGACTCCTTGGACTACCATGGTTATGCTTATATTGCCTTCAGTGTGTAACACTGGTTAGATTACACATTCTTAGTAGAATATATCTTATATCTCAACCACAGCGACTGTACTGCCGTACATCTATCTCACTATGTTATAGGTATACTCTCCTTGTGATGCACTACTAACAGTATCGGAATTGCTTCCATTATCTATGTCTTTTGCATGTACAATTCCGTGTATCTTAACTGGTCTCTGACCAGCAGCTAAAGACATCTACTGTCACTGACCTTGTTGTAATTATGCACAAATGTGTCATTAACACTACTATTAGCATTTTGTTGATATCACAATGTTTGTATATCCTTTTGTTTTCTATGTACAACAGCTTGAGAAAGGGCATTCAATTATATGCCCGAAACGTTGCACTGTTGTGCTCACTGAAAACCTGGCCTAAATAAACCGAATTGCAAAACAACAATTGGAGTGCTGTCTGTATATATTTGATCCCTATATTTGGTTGATTATTTCCTTTGGAGCAATTATTTTAGGTTTTAGTTGTTACATTCTGCATTCTATGACATTATTCTTGGGTTCTATAATATATCTTTTGGATAACAGCTATATAGAGGTCTATTGTAGCACACAGCTTCCTTATCCTTATCGCACAGATACTTTAGGAATTGATAGAAACTATTAGTTGCTTATGGCAACGGCCAGATGATACGTGAAATCCGTGAAACTTCTTACCTTTACTATTGATGCGATTTCCTCTTATGACTGTAATTATTGTATTGACATGTGAACTGCATTTTGTTTTGTTCTTTTCCATATAACTAATTACAAATTTTAACTGTTATTTTTCAGTCTATATGACCGAAAAGTTGCACCATTTAAAGTTGCCCTATGCGATTACCAAATAAAGATTGAATTGCAAACTAACTTTCTGGAGTGCTCGAGTTTATATGATTTATGACTCTGCCTATCTGAACATACCTCTCTGCCCCTTGTGTCACCACTCTCCCCCCAATGTGCCCTAAAAGCCACTCGTCCCCTCTTCCTCCACACCTCTTGTCTCACATTCAGTCAGTTACTACAGTGATATGGCCAATTAGTGACTTGCTGAGTGTGATGACACAAGTGAATAGAGGGATGACGCTCTAGTGACTGAACATGAGAGCCTCAGTCACAAACTAATTCATAATATACTGTACAAGCGAAACACACCATATACTGTATAAAATACACACACATACAAAGTTCTTCAGACCCTTTTTTTCACTTTTTGTTATGTTGTAGCCTTATGCTAAAATTATATAAAATTTAAGCTGTTCTCTGTCAATCTGCACTCATAACCCTAGAATGACTAAATGAAAACAGAATTTTAGAAAGTTTTACAATTTTTTTAAGAAGTAAAAACTAAAATTTTGCATTAACATAAGTATTCAGAACCTCTGATCTGCCGATATCTGAAGTTTAGATCTTAGGGTCTCCCATTTCTCTTGACCATCTTTGAAATGTTTCTACACCTTGAGTGGAGTCCTCCAGTGGTAAGTTAAGTTAATTGGACATGATTAGGAAAGACACACCACTGTCTATGTGAGGTCTATGTAGACAGACAATGCATAGTGCAAAAACCAAGCCTGAGACAGGATTGAGTGGAGGCACAGATCTAGAGAAGGGAACAAAAATGTTCTGTGTCACTGAACATTACTAAGAGCACAGTGGCCTCCATAATTCTTAAATGAAAGGCGTTTGGAACAACCAAAACTCCTCCTACAGTTGGCCACCTCACCAAACTAAGTAATTTAGGTACAGTGCCTTGCGAAAGTATTCGCCCCCCTGGAAATTTTCAACCTTTTGCCACATTTCAGGCTTCAAACAAAAAGATATAACATTTTAAATTTTTGGTGAAGAATCAACAACAAGTGGGTCACAATTGTGAAGTGGAACGAAATTTATTGGATCATTTAAACTTTTTTTGTAATAATAAAACTGAAAAGTGGGACGTGCAAAATTATTCGGCCCCCTTGCATTAATACTTTGTTGCGCCACCTTTTGCTGCGATTAAAGCTGCAAGCCGCTTGGGGTATGTCTCTATCAGTTTTGCACATCTAGAGACTGAAATTCTTGCCCATTCTTCCTTGCAAAACAGCTCAAGCTCTTTGAGGTTGGATGGAGAGCGTTTGTGAACAGCAGTTTTCAGCTCTTTCCACATATTCTCAAATGGATTTAGGTCTGGACATTCCAAGACCCGGATACGTTTATTTTTGAACCATTCCATTGTAGATTTTGCTTTATGTTTGGGATCATTGTCTTGTTGGAAGATAAATCTCCGTCCTAGTCTCAGGTCTTTTGCAGACTCCAACAGGTTTTCATCCAGAATGGTTCTATATTTGGCTCCATCCATCTTCCCATCAATTTTAACCATCTTCCCTGTCCCTGCTGATGAAAAGCAGGCCCAAACCATGATACTGCCACCACCATGCTTGACAGTGGGGATGGTGTATTCAGGGTGATGAGCTGTGTTGCTTTTATGCCAAACATCTCGTTTTGCATTGTTTCCAAAAAGTTCAGTTTTGGTTTCATCTGACCAGAGCACCTTCTTCCACATGTTTGGTGTGTCTCCCAGGTGGCTTGTGGCAAACTGTAAATGAGACTTTTTATGGATATTTTTGAGAAATGGCTTTCTTCTTGCCACTCTTTCATAAAGGCCAGATTTGTGAAGTGTTCGACTGATTGTTGTCCTATGGACAGACTCTCCCATCTCAGCTGTAGATCTCTGCAGTTCATCCAGAGTGATCATGGGCCTCTTGGCTGCATCTCTGATCAGTCTTCTCCTTGTTTGAGATGAAAGTTTAGATGGATGGCCGGGTCTTGATAGATTTGCAGTGGTCTGATACTTCCATTTCAATATGATCGCTTGCACAGTGCTCCTTGGGATGTTTAAAGCTTGCAAAATCTTTTGGTATCCAAATCCGGCTTTAAACCTCTCCACAACAGTATCACGGACCTGCCTGGTGTGTTCCTTGGTCTTCATGATGCTCTCTGTGCTTTAAACAGAACCCTGAGACTATCACAGAGCAGGTGCATTTATACGGAGACTTGATTACACACAGGTGGATTCTATTTATCTTCATCAGTCATTTAGGACAACATTGGATCATTCAGAGATCCTCAATGAACTTCTGGAGTGAGTTTTCTGAACTGGAAGTAAATGGGCCAAATAATTTTGCACGCCCCACTTTTCAGTTTTATTATTACAAAAAAAGATTAAATGATCCAATAAATTTCGTTCCACTTCACAATTGTGACCCACTTGTTGTTGATTCTTCACCAAAAATTTAAAATGTTATATATTTTTGTTTGAAGCCTGAAATGTGGCAAAAGGTTGAAAAGTTCCAGGGGGCCAAATACTTTCGCAAGGCACTGTAGATGTGCCTTTTTAACACCTTAAGGACCGTGTCATTTTTCAACTTAAGGACCAGGCTGTTTTTTGGAAATCTGACATATGTCACTTTATGTGGTAATAACTATGAAATGCTTTTACTTATCCACACCGTTCTGAGATTTTCTTTCTTGCGATACATTGTACTTCATGATAGTTGAAAATTTTAATCAATATAATTCACCTTTATTTATTAAAAAATCCAAAATTTACTGAAAATTTGGAAAAATTTGCAATGCTGGTAGGACAACTACTTGGTGGGATCGCCATTTAGATGACAGCAGCCCACTCATAATCCAGTGTCCACATCAGTCCCATTCATGTCAACAGGGAAAACTACAAGACTGGTCATATGTGGGGTCCACAAATAGTGGACAGAAACCCACATAAGTTTTCCAATCTCGAAGTATAATTACATTTGGATGCCATTGGATCCTCATTTAGATGACAAAACAATTTACAATTTCCACATAACCCTATTAGGTACCATCCACCAGCCTAATATCGTATCATCCCAGAGCACTGTAAAGATGAGTGTGGTGAAGTATACAGAGAGATACACACAGACCATAAATAGTAAGACCTAGAAGCTATGTAGATCACTCACCCAGGCTGGAAGATAGGATTTAAAGCTGACAAAGAAGAGGTAGAAGAATTGGGGTATCCTGTATAGGCATATGATGGTAATACAGTAATTCCAGTGTCCAAGTGTAACCAAACCCTGTAAAGGGAAACGTGTGATTAAAAACACAACATCTTGTTGGGAACAACTTATTAAAAACACCATATATCAGATGAATCTATACATTACCAAAAGAGTGGAAGCATTAAGGGGAGCTATCTAGGAGAATGAGCCCAACCTGAATTCCCTATTAAGTCCTTTGGTTTCTACTGTATCTAATTCATAAATCCACCTGATCTCAAGTCACTGTCTCCGATTCTGAATCGCAAATGGGCTATATTGTGGCAAGCTTAAATGAAATACTTTGTAATTGGAAAGTAAGTAGAAGCACTACATATCGTATATTTATGTTGTGTCAAACGCTTCTTAAATTCCTGGGTGGTCTCACCCACATATGCAAACCATATATACAAAGGAGGAATCACATGTATAAAACTGTTTAATATCATACCGTTTGCCAGTTCTTGGATGTTCAAATGTGTTACCCTTTAACATGCTGTTACAGTTACAACAGTTGAGGCATGGATAGCAACCCTTCCTTGTAGTGTGAGAGGGAAGGTTGTTGGAGAGGTCAGCCCTAATAAGTCTATCTTTGAGGCTTCTATTTCTCCTATATGACATAAGAGAGGGAGTTCTAAACTCTTGTATGTCTGGAAAAGTGTGAGAATGAGACAGTTCTTCCTAATTATGTCAGCTATTTTATAGCTAAGACTATTTTAACTTGAGACAAAGGGAATCCTTTTAATTTTGTCCCTTGATTGTTTTTGTGCCAACAGATCCTTCCGTTCCACACCCCTCACATGCTCCCTGTGTATGGGAACTAAGGATCTGAGGTAACCACGTTTAATACATTTCTGGCTCATCTCATTCAGTCTATCATCCACATGTGTGTCCTCAGCAACAATACGTCTTACTCTAAGAAACTTACTGTATGGTAACGATTCAATCATGCCCCTAGGGTGTGAACTATCAAACTGAAAAATGTTGTCCCCGTCCATTGGTTAAGTTTCCAGCCTGTATACAGTTTGGTATCCCTAAAGTGCCTAGAGATTGTAACTTATCTGGGGAGTATACAACTGTAAATTGCAATTCTGGGTAGATGCTATTCAAGTCCAAAAGCCCATCCACCTTGCCTTTCCAGATAAGGAAGATGTCATCAATGTATCTTATCCAGCCCTTCACCAAATGCATATAGCTGGATTGATACACAAAGGTCTCCTCAAAGTGGACCATAAAAATATTAACCCCCCTACAGTTAATGAAGAATTCCTCTTGGAACAAGAAATACTTACAGGCAGGGGTGGACTGGGAACTTAAAGTGGCCCTGGAAAAAATACTAAAAGTGGCCTTGTTTTGTAGTCAGGTCCAAATTGATGGAAGACAGAGCCAGCAATACCATATTGTGGCACATTATACCACCCCAACAGAGCCAAATACCACAGTACATCACAAAATACTGCCAGCAGCACAAAATACATACCCAAAAACCTCCATTGGCTGGCCTTGAGGAAGGCCCAGGTGGCTCCCTGGGGCATCGGCCCACCGGGGAATTTCCCTGTAAGGTCTATGGCCAATCCGCCCCTGCTTACAGGTCAAGATGATTTCTAATAATGAAATCAAGAATTGTCTTTGTTCCCATGTGAATTCTGAGTGATATAATGCTTCCCATATTGCTGCTAACCCCCTTTCCTGTTCTATATTTGTATAAAAGGCTCACTACATCAAATGAGACTAATAGGTCGCCCTCAGTTATGTCCAGACATTTCAGTTTGGATAAAAAGTCAGAAGTATATCTAACAATTGAGGAAGCTTTGCTAGCAAATCCCTTGAATACTTTGTCGAAAAAAAGTAGCAATAGGGAAAAAAATTAACCCACACCAGATACAATTGGGCAGCCTGGTGTATTCATCTTATCCTTTTGAATTTTATCAAGTATGTACAAGACAGGGGTTACTGGATGCTCATTGGTGAGATAATGATGTAATTTCTCATCAGTGATATCCTCTACGTAGGCGTCATCCACAAGTAATCTGATTCTTCTCATATCAAATATATGGTCATATTGGTAACGCCGATATACAACTGCATCATTCAGCTGTCTCATTATTTCACCCTTGTATTGCTCAAAGTACATTACCACTATGACACCCCCCTTATCAGCTGGTTTTATAACAATATCCCGCCTGTTAGACAAGGTGACTAGAGCAGGCTTTTCCACAAAGGACAAATTGTGTCTAACAGGGGTATGTGACACTTCATGTTTGAGATTGGCAGAAACACCACACATGTGGTCGTAATTCTCTTCATGGGCACACGGCCGAGCTCAAAAGAAAAGGAGCGCAATATTTTTTTGTGAGGCAGATTTTGCTGGAATGGGTGCCATGCCAAATTTGAAGGTACCCCTGGAAAGGAAACCCCAAAAAGTGACTCCATTACCCCCCTCAAGAAATTGGTCCAGGGGTGCAGTGAGTGCTTTGACCCAACAAGTGTTTCACAGAATTTAGAAACACTTGGCTGTGAAAATGAAAAATTACTTATTTCCAATAAAATTTTGCTCTAGCCCAAATTAGTAATTTTAGGTGTAACAAAAGAAAAAGCACCCCCACAATTTATCACAAATTATTAAAAATAAGATATATTTTGCATCGCCATATACTAACATCTATAACATATTTTTTTCAAACATTTTTCAAACATTTCTGTATGAGGGATTTTTTTTGAGGAACAGGCTGTAGTTTTTATTGGTACAACTTTGGGGACACATATGACTTTTTGATCCCTTTTTATTCATTTTTTTAGGAGATAAGGGGACAAAAACAACCATTCCGTCATTGTTTTTTAATTTTCTTTTTATGGTCTTCAATACGCGGGATAAGTAACATGATTTTTTTAGCTCGAAGATCCAGTGGGTCTGATGGCTGCACTGTACAGCCTCATATTGCAAGTATAGCACTGTCAGTTTTAGGGCTCACGCACATGGCCATTGTTGTATTGCAGCCCGCAAACATTGAGTCCGCATTATATTAGCACAGGCTGTTTGTGTACGACATAACGAATGTGGACCCATTCACTTGAATTGGCCAGCAATCCAAGACGTGCAGTGCAGAATGAAAGAAAGGAACACTACGGAAGCATATTCTGTTTTTTGTTTTTTTTGCGGTGGGGATTGATCATGGACCCAGTTTTAATAGGTCTGCATCCTTCAGCGCCAGCCACACAGATAGTGCCCATGCATTGGGGACACATTCATGTGCATGAGTCCTTACACTGACATTCACTCTGATCAGGAGCCTGCATACAGCAGGGCCTGTCAGGGAGGCTTGGTTCCAAGGCAAGCCTGGATACCTTCATAAGCCTTTGTAAGCACCCTCTGTTAACACGTACAAGACCGGATGATTTTTTGTTTTTTCATATAATTTTTTTGCTCCCAGCACTCTCAAAGTCATACATTTTTATTTTTTCATTCACATAGCTGTAAGAGGGCTTGATTTTATAACCTATTTTTATGTTGGACAACTGCCGACGTATTTTTACGTGGGACGATTAGGAAGGGGTTATTTCTAGTGTTAGCTGTATATTATAGCTGAAACCCGCTATTCATGGTGGCAGCTTCGTTCCAGGGCCGCTGCCATCAAGTTTTTAATGTGCGTGTGTGTGTGTGGGGGGGGGGGGACAGGAACATAAAGGAGGATGCACAGATGGCGGACAGGGGTATGGGTTTGCACAGTGGGTGCACAGGGGAGGCAGAGCTTTACCTTTATGCAGGCTTGGATCTGATTGGTCCCTTGCCAGCATTTCCCGTCTCTCCTCTGTCGGGGAGAAAGAAGAGTCTGAGGCTATGAGACTTTATAGTGTCATAGCACTTAGTAAAAGTTCGGTTGTAACTGTACGCCCAACTGCGGAAACTATCCTGTAATCCGGATGTACAGCTACGCCCATATGCAGGAAGGCGTTAATATCAGAATTAATACAGGAAGCTCACAATTCACTGCTTCTCCCCCAGTTTGCAGCCTCAGTTTAAATGTTCACTTTGCAGGTACAATTCACGTTGCACACTGATGATTTTAGGCTCAGGTACAAGCTCGTCTTGTCCAAAGAACAGCACACAGGTCTGTCTCTGGCAGTTTTCTTTTCATCAGACACTTAGCTCCACCTGGGCTCCTATTCAGGTAGACAATACCTGGGATGGAGTATGAGAGAGACCTTCTCCCAGGACTACATCATGGAGATAACAAGCCTCAGCGCTACATACAGAACCTGCCATCAACCACTTTACCTTTAAAGATTGTTCTGATTGGCTCCAAATTTATTTTGCAGCAGAACAGGGACCCCAAACATAATGTCCATATAAGGGAGGATATGGCCTCCACAAAGACCTGATTTTAACATCAAGTCTGTCTGAGGACAAAAGGATCTGATCAAGTCTATATCTGTAGACGATCTGTGGTTAGTTCTCCAAGCTACTTAGAATAACCTCACTTCCAAACTCCTTTAAAAAAACGTTATGCAAGTGTACCTAGAAGAACTGATGCTGTTTTGAAGGCAAAGGGTGGTCAAACCAAGTATTGATTGGATTTAGATTTTGCTTCATATTTTGTTAATAAAAATTAACACTTCTACTTTTCTTAACATTCTTACTCTGCAGCATTTTTGAACTCCTGCCTAAAATGTTTGTACAATATTGTATATTTGATATAAACACCTATATATATATATATATATATATATATATATATACGCATACATACAGAAAAAGAGAGAAAGAAAAACATTCAATGACATCACAATTGTGGGTGACATGTTCACAACAAGCACCTTATTTGGTCGATGACATCACAATGGCTGGTGACATCACAGTGGCTACCTAGGCAGCTGCATCTGTAAGAATTTTTGCATTCACTTGCTGCAGCCAACGGAAACACTTGTGAGCGCCATCCCCTGCGGGATTTTATCTTCGATACTTTTACCTTTGCCAAAAAATGAAGGCAAAAAAGAAGAGAAAACATTTAGATGAAGGAGAGAAGAAGGAGAGAGAAAAGAATGGTGGTGATGATGTCCAGGAGAAGCCAGGTAAAGCTGAGAAACCAAGAAAGAACCGGATCTTAGCATACCTACAGAAAACCTGGGCAAGGATTGCTGGGCATAAGAGGAGGAGAACTTTCATTCAAGAAAAGAGAAGTTCCGAAGAACTCCCAGGACCCAGCCACATCAATATGGTGGACAGCAGAGGTAGGAGGACATCATGTAACTTCATCTAATATAATATAAGGTTATGGTCTTTATCACATTGCCCCATGTTACTGACAAAATGATCCCAATGCTATAGATGCAAATTCATAGAGATAATGAGAGAATTATCAAAAGTGGTGAAATATTTGGAGGAGTTGTCCATAGCAGCCAACCAGATTCCAGCTCTCATCTCTTACAAGCATATTGAAAATAATAAAAGCTATCTGACTGAGAGCAACTTCTTCACTTTCCATCTGCACCAGTTTCTAAAGAGCAGTGGTGATATGCCATAGTGAATATAGAATGTACTATACCAATATATAAAGCAGCCTTCAGGGTTCTGTTGTGACTTCTTATCATCTATATGTTTTTACAGTTCACATTCCACCAAAAGAGAAGGAAAAGTTGGACCAAATGGAGGTAAATCATATCATCATGTCTGATGATAAGGAGACAGAACTGGTGACAGACAATTTAGTGGAACAGGAAATGCTAGCAGAATACCATCAGATTCATGTCCTGATCCACAACATGGAAGAGCTCTACATCCAGTACTATGGTGGACAGGATAAAGAACAATATGAAGCTGAAATGCTAGCAGAATACCATCAGATTCATGACCTGATCCACAACATGGAAGAGCTCTACATCCAGTACTATGGTGGACAGGACAAAGAACAATATGAAGCTGAAATGCTAGCAGAATACCACCAGATTAACGACATGATCCACAGGATGGAAGATCTGTATGTCCAGTATTACGGTGGACAGGATGGAGAACAACTGCAAAATGAGGATGGAAATAACAAGAAAGATGGAGAGGAGAGACAGGAGAATGCAGAGAGAGCCAAGAAAAGCCAAAAAATCCTGCTCTTAAACCGCCTACAGAAATCATGGGCGAAGATTGCTGGGTTTAAATGGAAGAGGACAAGTCCCATCAAAGAACAAAGTCCTTGTGAAATCCCAGGACCCAGTTATATCAGAGGTAGGAGACCATGAAGTATCTGTAAATGTTCATGAGAATAGTTCAGAACCTTTATAGGATAACACAGAGTCAGGGTGCATTCACACAATGCCTGAGGTATTATCTACTATATGTTCCTGGAAGCTCATGTCATATATCGGAATGAGATCCAGAGCAACTCTCTGAATAATAAGAATTCTAGCTTTTTGAGTACATCTACATGACAATTTTGAGCTTACTGATATCGGAACTTAAAAATTACACTGCTATGTGTGGTCACAATGGCACCTATACTATATGTAATATATATAGTGCAGGCGCAATTTTGTGCTGCAATAGTACAGCGCTCTAGATTTTTTTATTTGAAGCACAATTTCTGAAACTTACCCCTAAGTCAATTATATATTTGACCAAATACAGTAGTCAAATGTTTAAGCTGAGAATTTTGTATGGCCCCCGAACAATGTTACAAATATACAAATGGCCCTTGGCAGCAAAAAGGTTCCCCACTCCTTCTCTAAGCAGTCTCCAAACATCATAAAGTAGATTATAGCAGAAGCATTTAGTACAACATTAGTCCTTATTCATGACTGGTGTTGTCCGAAATGCGTTGACTGGGAGGAGATTTTTCCTATTTATACCGTACATACTTCTGCTGCACCCCATTTTATAATATTCACACTCTACTTAGATGATGATTTTAACAGGACTTGAATGAAACCTGGAATTATTACATTGGTATGTTCACCCTTCCGCATAAATGGGTCCACCATATCTGTTCCGCAATTTTGCGGAATGGGTGCACACCCATTCATTTCAATGGGGCCGCAAAAGATATGGACTGCACACAGTGTGCTGTTCACATCCATAGTTCAGTTCTATGGTCCTGCAAAAAAAGATAAAGCATGTCCAAATCTAGACATTTCTATCATAGTGCTGGCCATATGCGGTCTGCAAAATGCGGAATGCACATGATCGGTGTCCATGCTTTGGAATCAGCAATTTGCGGACCATAAAACAGTTGCGGACGTGTGAACGGACCCTAGAAGTTGTACTAGATCTCATTCAAACGTGTTTCTTTAGGAGATTTGGTAATAATTTGATTTAATATTTTATTGTAGTGTTTAGCTCATGGCATATCTGGGAGATCTTTATATAACCTGTGCAAACACTAAGTGTGAATACACATTTTGTGGGTCATTTATGACCAAATATACGCCACTTTTTAGTATATACTGTATATTTAGGGCAGAATTTGTCTTAAAGACGTCAATCTTAAAAAATGACCCCTTTTGTCTCTAATGCTAGAAACACATAGGCCTCCAATTGATATTTAGGTTTTTATTTAGGGTTTCATCCTGTAGTAAATGTAATGTAGGTTTTAGGTTTCATGAATAATTATATATGAATATGTTTTGATGTGGGTTTTACTTCTGGTATAAAATTCTACATAAATTGTTTCTTTCTTTTCTGCAAACAGCCAAATTGTCATCTAACGGGAAGAAAAAGGAGGACGATAAGGGGGAAAATAAAAGCATAAAGGTCAGTGATAAGAGAAAAGATGGTGGATCTGAGAAGACAAGCAGCAGATCTTCCAAAATATCTCAGAGCAGCAGTAGCCATCACCAGAAAACTGGCTACTGTCTGGAGGAACATGACCAGTCTGGCAAGAAAACATCTGCCACAGTACCCCTCTCAATAGAGTCCTTCACTTTCCATCAGAAACTGGGAGCAGGAAGCTTTGGTCAAGTCTACTTGGCAAGAGATATCATCCGCCAGGAATGTGTTGCCATTAAAGTGGCAGATAAACGGGATTTTACGGAGCGTGGATACAGTTTGGTAGAACGCCATATCCTACAACTATCCCACCAGAGTCCTTACCTGATTCATGGCCTAGCCGCCTTCCACACCCGAAACTTTGTCTATTATGTGATGGAATTGGCCACCAGAGGGGACCTATTTGTTTTTATGAGAAAGATCTTCCCTCTTGATACTGCCACCATAAGATTCATCTTAGCAGAAGTGGTCTATGGCACAGAGTTCCTGCACAACAAAGACATTCTACACAAGGACCTAAAGCCACTAAACATCCTTCTGACCACAGATGGCCATGTCAAAATAACAGACTTTGGCGGTGCTGCAATGGGTGTGTATCAGGGACTCTCAAAGAGGAGCATAGGTACTCCAGGATTCGCAGCCCCAGAACTGGTGAGAGGCCACTCACATGGACGAGGGGTAGATTATTTTGCAATTGGCGTCATTCTGTATAAACTCTACACAAGAAGGGCTCCTTTCCCTGGAAAACATCTCATAGAAATTGAGCATTCTGTCCTCTACCGTCCTCCAGTCTACCGAGAGTCTCTGACTCCTGAAGCAGTCAACATCTTACAAGGGCTGCTGTGCAAAAATCAGTTCCAGCGGCTAGGAGTAAAAGGAGACATCAAAAGACATCCATTTTTTGCAGACATCAGTTGGGCAGATGTGGAAGCCAGGAGAATGGCACCACCAGCGATCATGATGGAAGCTCCTATTGACCTTAATATAAACCAAACTCTGGACTATACTGAATCGCCAAACATAATAAGATCTAAACACCAGAAGATCTTCAATCAGTTTAGCTTTGTCTGTCCGGAGTGGTCAAGACAATATCATCCTGTCATTGTGCAGACCCAAACTTGGATGGCCAAACTATTTACCAAGAGGCCATTCAGTAAGAAATAAAAGTAATTGGTCTGTGGATAAAGCTGGTGGATGACCAACTCAAACCAGTAAAGCCCATAAAATGTATCAATATTCTCCATCTATGAATTCCACAAACTACCTGTTACCATGAAGCAGCTCCTGTAAAAGGCAGCCCTGTCAGCAATAATATCAGTAGATGCCACCATACCAGGTGAGTATGTAGTGAAGAGAAGGCATTCCCCTCAAGTTTTCATGCCAACTTAGAAGGGAATTAATAAATCTCTAATAGACGATCAATCGAAATTAGAAACAAATTGACTCATGCTTTGTTTCTTTTTCATAGGGGATTCTGCTTATTGCAATGTCTCCATTACGACCTGTGACCTTCAGCTTACCGCCATCACTTCTCATTAGATCTATTTTGCTGTCCTTAACAGCCTAAACCACCCACCATTCCAATTTGACAATGTAAGTATAACACCTAGTGACATCCATAGTGTTATTATTGCTGTATTAACAGGGGTGTAAGTATAGGGGGTAACTATCAAGACGCATGAAGGCTGCACCAAAGATATACATGCTACTTTAATACATGACTGGGCATTGGGTATTGTCATTCTAGCCTAATATTTACTTCCATCCATTAAGTAGTTTTTTTTCCAACCAACGTACTTTAATTATCCTTGAGTGCCTAAAAGTGGTGATACTTGAGGAGCCCCACCATGTCTATAGTATAAAGCCCCTATTAGACCCACAATTATTGGTTTGTAGTGTTCACAGGATAATTAGCTTGTATAATCGAGCAGCCAATAATCAAGCATTTGCTCGTTCATCAGTCGATGGGCATCTTTTTACCAGGATATTAGACGCTCGATTATCGGCAGCACATCTCTCTGTGTAATCAGGAATGTGCTGCTGATAATGAATAGCTGGTAGCAGTCACTTCTCCAGCATCCTGTTTGCATTGGCCTATGTAATCAGGTCAGTGTAACCAAGCACCAATAGATGTGTTCTCAGCCATCGGCGCTTGCACTGCTCGTACTAATTTCACAGGATCCAGCACAACTCTCCAAATACAACTATCCCAATGGGGCAGTGTAATAGTACATTTAATGTGAAGATCTAACTGTTCCTGTAAAGATTACATAATGTGGAAAGTGTTTCTTCTATCAGATACTGACCCAGACATGTATATCTGTCTTCTTACAGTAAACACCGGATTAGACAACTCAACTGGACTTTCCCTTTAACCGGATATGACAACCCTACCGAGTGCCCACCACTTAACATCGACGTAGATTGGAGAAACAACAATCCAGGGTTTCATTCCGATCGCCATATTTGGGGTCAGGAAGGAATTTTTTCTCCATATATGAGGACAACTACTACCCTCAGGGGTTTTTTGCCTTCCTCTGGATCATCATAGCATAATTATAGGTTGAAATTGAAGGACTTCTTTCAGCCATACTTGCTATGTAACCATCTAAAATGTGGTGGCAAAGACAGAAGGAACCTGCAAAGATAGAAAGCAGATCCTTCACCTACCAGACTTGACAGAAGCAGGGTTGCCAACCGTCCGTAAATTTACAGACAGTCCGCAAAAAAAAGTTGTTTTTCTCTGCCATCCGTAGCGTCCGGCAGAAAAAACCAACGTCCATAATTTTCAGCCAAAACGCCCAAAGTCTGTACTGCGCATGCGTGCGCAGTGCAGGCAGCGCATCCGGGCTCGCGAGGGTTACCTGAGTGAGGACTGAGTATAGAGGCGGCTGGGGCCAGCGGCACAGGAGGACTGAAGACTGTCTGGAGGCAAGCAGTGGGGCACCTGCGCGCTGCGGGCTGCTGGGTATGATTAATCATGTGGGGACTGGTCTGGGAGAAAGAGGGGAGGCCGGGCATGCTAGACAAGCCCATGCACAGCAGAGTCAGAGTGGAGGAATGGAGATGGGGAGGGACTGAGGAGGCGAAGAGGAGAGGGAAGGAGGAGGCGTTCCCCTTCTCCAGTCACGTTTCCACTGCCACCAATGAAACATTAGCTTATTCCCCCTCTTGGCTTCCCGCGCGGGCAGTTGCAGAGGACCTGAGAGGCCATTTTAGACACGGCAGCGCAGCAAGCGGCAACAGGAGCAGGGAGTCTGTCTGGCAGTGCCAAATTGTCAAAGGGTGCAAATATATATTACTAGTACTACCAACCTGACCTGTACTGCACATAAGACTGTGAGTGAGGCTGTCAGGGAGGGACTGACAGGCAGGGCAGGGTAGTTAATTTATGCTGGAGAGTGGAATCTGGACTGTTACACAAAATGGAGACTGGGCACAACTGAAGTTTAAAGGGGTATTCCCATCTTAGACAATGGGGGCATATCGCTAGGATATGCCCCCATTGTCTTATAGGTGCTGGGACCCGCACCTATATTGAGAACGAAGCGGGGGAGCTCTGAGCCTGGAGGACCGACCAACGGCAGGCGCTGCCCCCCCGCTGCGCTAATAGAAATGAATGTGAGCGCGCTAGCGATATGCCCCCATTGTCTAAGATGGGAATACCCCTTTAAGGTGGACTAACAACTATTTCTAAACTACTGGGGGCATTACAGGGTCCATCTAAACTACTGGTGCACTACAAGTGGCCATCTAAATTACTGGGGGCTCTACAGGGGTCTATCTGAACTACTGGGGGCATTATGGGGACATTACAGGGTCCATCTAAACTAGTGGGGCACTACAGGGGGCCACTTAAACTAGTGGGGGCATTACAGGGTCCATCTAAACTACTGGTGCACTACAGGGGGCCATCTAAACTAGTGGTGCACTACAGGGGGCCATCTAAACTAGTGGAGGCACTACAGGAGGCTATCTAAACTACCGGGGACACTACAGGAGGCCATCTAAACTAGCGGGGCCTTATCATTTCTGGGAGCACTACTGGTCAGGCACTATGAGAAAAATTATGGGGAATTATTACTACTACCAGGGGTACTATTCGGGTGTTATCATTATTTGGTACAATATGGAGGGCACTCCTGCTAAAAGGGCTACTCGTGAAGCATTATCACTATTGGGGCACTCATGGAGAGAATTATTAGTATTAGTGGGACTTTGGGGAGCACTGTTACTATGGGGGGCCCACCTATATGGCACTGTTATTTCTACAGTATAATATCGGGGGACATTGGGGAGCACAGCGGGCACAGTATTGGGGGTAGCAGCAGGATAACACTGTTGGGGCATCAGGATAACAGAAAAGTGGGTAATCTAAGGTGTCTTTGTGGCAAACTCTGCAGAGAGAAGAAGTGGCTGAAAGAACTCATCATGGCGGTCTGGGCCAAATAGAGAAGATGAGAAAAGAGAAGATCTACATCAGGAAGACGTCACTGGACTTAAGAGGTATGTGGTGATGTATCATCTTGTATGTCTGGTATTGGCAAATGTAATGTCCATCCAAATATGCGTCACCTATTCCTTTAACGCCATTTTCTGCAGCTGTTAACTAACTGCAGCGGGGTATATGGTATGTTACTGCTGCAGCCAATCACCAATCAGTGATCTAATGTTGAGGACTGGCTGCAGTGGCCACATGCCACACACCTGTACATCAGTGTGCACATCACCAACATTGTGACAGATGTGCACACTTGCCCGTTACATCCCTGTCAGTCTTTGTTTACGTGGCAGCAGCAATGATGCCAGAAAGTCCAGCGTGTCATAGGCAGCATCACTGCAGCCATATAAACAAAGCATTCAGACTAGAAGCAGGGATGGAACAGCTGAGAATTGTGGATTTTTTTCCATATGCTGCTGCCATATTTTATTTTTAATTACTGAACAATCCTTTTATTCTGTGGTGTTTTTAATTCAAGGGAATTTTGAGGGCGTGGAAAGGTGTGTGTCCTCTAAAAAGGGGGTGTGGCTTATGTCCGTAAAAATTTTGGGCTGTCCGTAAATTTTGGTGCAGTTGTCCAGAAAAATTTGAAAGAAAGGTTGGCAACCCTACTAAGATATAAAGTAGCTCCTTCACTTACCAGACATGATTGTAAGATCTTTCATGAATTAATAAATAAAAATTAACACCTATAAAGTTTGTCTTTATTATATCTATACACAACTACAATAAGTATGGTGTGAGTTCACATTATGCTGGGCTAAGATCAAGGCCAGAATGGGACAGAAATTCAGCCCTGGCATTTTAAAGCATACAGTTCCACCACAACGCGAAGGCTTCACAGAAACACACGTTGGGGTTGTTACCATGCCAGTAGGAGAGTGCATTAATGTGAATATTTCTTAGCTATTTGTGCATTTCTGGTTATTTTTCTAGTACATGCTAATTGCAAGTTATATTCATACACTACTTGTTTAGCATCATATCCTTCACATGTTCACACAGGACAATGGTCAGGGACAAACGTTTTTTGCCTCCAAGATGACTAGATAGATGAGCAATGGATCGATAGATAGTAGATGGATGGATGATAGATGGGGAATAATGGATGACGGATGGGGGATGGAAGGTTGATAGATGGAGGATGGATATAGTAGATATAGTAATAGTAAAAGGAATAGTAAAAGGAATAGTGGTGCCTGGCAGGCTGTCCTGTCTGTCCATCACTATATCTAGTCCTGAGGACGTAGCTACAGCTGAAAGTTGTGGTGCTATCTAACCTGCCTGTAACATCTGTGGGTAGTATAGACTACTGAGTGCAGGGAGGGCTCTCTGTACTGCTCCACATAAGTCAGCTGTCAGGGCAAAGAGTCTAGAGCGGCCGCTGAGGTCACTGCCCCATCTGGCATCTGCCAGAATTACCCTATGCCCAGTCCAGCCCTGGCTAAGATAATGGAGGAGGTGAGAAAAAACAACGTCTTCTCTTATCGTTTGAGGAAGAAAACTGATATAAATGTAATAATACACACACAGGCATGGCAGCAGTCATCACTTTATATATGGTGCCGGCTCACAAGCGCAGTGGGCACCATAGCCACCGGGTTTGTGCTATTTTAAACAGCAGAGAGCCAGGGCTAATATCTGCGATCGGCAATAATGCTGATCAAAGAGATATAACCCCTCAGATGCTGTGGAATCTGTGCTCTGAAAACCTGGCGGGCCTGGAAAGGCTAGCCCGCTGGCGATGATGTTCCTTCACTCTGAGGTGCTCAGTTTCTCTGAAGAAGCCCAGCGTATCTGAGCAGTAGTTTCTTCAGAGGCCTGCAGGTGGCATAGCTCCATAGGATAACAGCAAATGTAGCCTACAATGCAGTGCTAATTCACTGCAATGTAAGATAAAAGCAAACCGAAGATCGCGTATTCTAACCCCCGCATGCGAGAAGGTAAAAAAAAAAGTTTTATGAAAATATGACTAGAAAAAATTAAAATAGCTACCCATTTCCCAGAATTCAAATGAAAATCAACAGTATAAAAATAAATATAGGCATCGTTGTGTCAGACCTCCATTAGGCCTCCATGTCAAGCCCTCATATTACACCTAATATCAGACCCCCAGGGGACCTCCTTCTCAAACCCTCGTATCAGACCTCAGATGAGACACCCATCAGACCTCCTTGCCAAACCCTTGTATCAAATGTCAGATCAGACCTCCATCGGACCTCCTTTTTCAGACCCCCATATCAGACCTCAGATCAGACTCCCATTGGACCTCCTTCCCAGACCCCCATATCAGAGCTCAGATCAAATCTTAAAATAAATAAATTAACTTGCCTTATCAAGTAGATAAAGTTAATACAAGGCAGTTATTAATGTATTGTGATTGTCCTTATTGCTTCCATTACTGGTTGGATTCATTTTTCCATCACATTATACATTTCTCGTTTCCATGGTTACGACTACCCTGCAATCCATCAGTGGTGGCCGTGCTTACACACTATAGGATAAAACATCGGCCTCTCTGGTGGCTGGGTCTGTAGGAGCACACACAGGCTGGTGCTTTTTTCTATAATGTGCAGGCACGGCCACCACTGCTGGATTGCAAGGTGGTCGTAACCACGGAAACGAGCAGTATATAATGTGATGGAAAAATGAATCCAGCCAGCAAAGGAGGCAATATGGACAATCACAATGCATTAGTAAGTGCCTTGAATTAACTTTCTGTACATAATAAATGTTTTTTGCTGAAGTGACAGAACCCCTTTAAGTATTCAGACCCTCTGCTGTAATATCTGAAATTTAGCTCTGGGGGTCTCCCATTTCTCTTGACCATCTTTGAGATATTTCTACACCTTGATTGGAGTCCTCCAGTGGTAAGTTCTGTTAAATGGACATGATTAGGAAAGACACTCCACTGTCGATATAAGGTCTCACAGCTGACAATACATAGAGGATGGGAAGGAAAGAACTGCCTGTAGAGCTCAGAGATAGGATTGAATAGAGGCACAGATTTGGAGAAGGGCACAGTGGCCTTCATAATTCTTAAATGGAAAACGTTTGGAGGTGGCCACCTCACCAAACTAATTAATTGGGGGAAAAGGGTCTTGGTCATTGCAACCGGTTGTCTACTCTTTTACTGAGCCAGCACTAGCGGCGTTCATGAAACGAGCTCAGCTTGTGAGTCTGCTCCATACTAGGGTTGGCCAATATCTATGTTATATTGCAGTATTTTAGTGACGTCATAGGGGTGGTCGCAATTGACAGAATAAGGAGCTATAGTTTGAAAAAAAATACTTTTTAAAAACGTTTTGTAGAGTTTCCCCTCAATAAAACTGCTAAAAAACAAATTATAAAGCCCTATGTGTCACATAAAAAATTGTTGAAAAAATGATTTTGGTAGTTCAACAAATAAGATAGTTACATCCGTTTGAGCGACTTGTGCTAAATCACAAAAAGTGTCTGGTCATTAAAGGCTTAAAGGGAACCTGTCATCTCCGAAACACCCCCTGAACTAGAGTAAGTGTTGTATAGTGTAAATGATGCTGAATCCGAATATTCATACTCATACATTTTATATTCATACTCATTTCCATTACGACGCTGTGCTCCCACAAACCGGCAGTAAAATGCACTCAGTGGACTCCAGTGCTCACTCACATAATGGAGAGGACTCAAAGAAGAGTCCTCTCAATGCATTTTACTGCTGGTTTGTGGGAGCAAAGCGTCAGAATGGAAGTGAGTATGAAGATAAAACTTACATATTCAGATTCAGCATCAATTACACTATACAACGCTTACTCTAGTTCAGGAGGTGTTTCGGTTCCCTTTAACCAACGAGCGCCTTCCCCACTAGTAAGTTAAAGCGCTTACTGGTCATTGCAGGGCCCCTATAACTGGGGGCAGGAGACGGTAATAATCAGTGAGCGCCGGCCTCTGCAGTGAAGGAAAGCGCTTACTAGTTATTGCAGGGCCCCTATAACTGGGGGCAAGAGGTGGTAATAACCAGTGAGCGCCGGCCTCTGCAGTGAAGGAAAGTGCATACTAGTTATTGCAGGGCCCCTATAACTGGAGGCAGGAGGCGGTAATAATCAGTGAGCGCCGGCCTCTGCAGTGAAGGAAAGCGCTTACTAGTTATTGCAGGGCCCCTATAACTGGGGGCAGGAGGTGGTAATAATCATTGAGCGCCAGCCTCTGCAGTGAAGGAAATCACTTACTGGTTATTGCAGGTCCCCTATAACTGGGGGCAGGAGGCGATAATAACTAGTGAGTGCCGGCCTCTGCAGTGAAGGAAAGTGCTTAATAGTTATTGCAGGGCCCCTATAACTGGAGGCAGGAGGCGGTAATAATCAGTGAGCGCCGGCCTCTGCAGTGAAGGAAAGCGCTTATCAGTTATTGCAGGACCCCTATAACTGGGGGCAGGAGGCGGTAATAATCAGTGAGCGCCGGCCTCTGCAGTGAAGGAAAGCACTTACCAGTTATTGCAGGACCCCTATAACTGGGGGCAGGAGGCGGTAATAAACAGTGAGCGCCGGCCTCTGCAGTGAAGGAAAACGCTGATTTATGAATAGGAGGCAGGAAGGAAGGAAATGTCACCACTTTTCCGGTAAAAATGATTTTTAACAAGTTCCTGCAGCATGGCCCCTGAAACAAAAGGTTCATACTTACCTGCTCCCCGCTGCTTCGGTCTTCTGCAGTGCCCCCGGGTGCTTCCGGTTCCTGCACTGTTTACATCTGACAGTGCATGGCCATGGTCACATGCACCTCTCCAGCCAATGTCTGGATTCAACAGTGACATGCTGCTTGTGGTTACATCAGCGTTGAAGCCAGTCATTGGCTGGAGCAGTGCAAGTGACCATGGCCATGCACTGCCAGTGCAGAGGACCATGGTAAGTATAACTTTTCAGTTTCAGGGGCCATGCTGTAGCACGATATTCAGGACAATTACTGGGAAAAAGTGTTCATAGGAGTGGTCATATCTTATACCTGGCTGGTATAATCGTGCCACTGATTAGTCGATAAACAAGAAATCGCTCGTTTGTCGGCTGATTTGCATATTTTATCAGGATGAATAATCAATATACTGTAACTAAATGAAGGGTGAATGACTCTGGTAATGATCATTCCTCCCCATTCACTTTGCATTGGCTTTTTTTTATTTGCAGCCCCTTGAAATACAGTGATGTGACAATGAGGCCCCCAGTCCAAAAAAGGTTGTGCACCCCTGCTCTACAACATCTACCACAGCATTGTGCTCTTCTTCTTTCAGCACTACACCGGGGTGAAGGTCAGCGTGTGCTGTGGGGGGGTCACATATGTGAGCCCCGGATTGTGGGGCAGGCTGGAGTGCATGTGGAGTGCATCTCCAGCATGTGCTCTAGTACCCACTGTAAAATTACCAGGAAGTGTTATAGAGGAAAGTGTAATATACTATACATCTCCAGCATATGCTCTAGTGCCCACTGTAAAATTACCAGGAAGTGTTATAGAGGAAAGTGTAATATACTGTACATCTCCAGCATGTGCTCTAGTGCCCAATCCAAAATTACCAGGAAGTGTTATAGTGCTCATTGTAATAATGTACATTACCTAGAAGTGTTATAGTACCCACTGTAATATTTCCACGAAGTGTTATAGTGGCCATTGTGACATACTGTACATTACCAGGAAGTGTTATAGACTGTGATATACTGTATATTACCATGAAGTAATATAGTGCACACTGTAATATACTGTAATATTACCAGGAAGTGTTATAATGGCCACTTTAACATACTATAATATTATCAGGTAGTGTTATGATGTCCAGTGTAATATACTGAACATCACCATGTGCTCCAATGCTCACTGTAATGTTACCAGGAAGTGTTATAGAGAATACTGTGATATACTGTATATTACCAGCATGTGTTCTAGTACCCACTGTAATATAGTGTACATTACCTGGAAGTGTTATTGTGTATTGTTATAGTGACTACTGTGATATACTGTAAGATTACAAGGAAGTGTTATAGTACTGACTGTAATATACTGTCCAATAACAGGAAGTGTTATTGTAGCCACTGTGATATACTATAATATTATCAGGAAGTGTTATGATGTCCAGTGCAATATACTGAACATCACCATGTGCTCCAATGCTCACTGTAATGTTACCAGGATACTGTGATATACTGTATATTACCAGCATATATTCTCTCATATATTACCATGGGGGCAACAAGGAGACATACGGGGACAACAAGGAGACGTTATACTGTATGGGACCAACAAGGAGACATTATACTGTATGGGGGCAACAAAGAGATATTATACTATATGGGGGCAACAAAGAGACATTATACTGTATACGGGGGCAACAAGGAGACATTATACTGTATGCGACCAACGAGGAGACATTATACTGTATGGGGAACAAGGAGACATTATACTGTATGAGGGCAACATGGAGACAATATACTGAACGGGGCAAAAAGGCGACATTATACTGTATGGGGGCAACAAGAAGATATACTGCATGGGGGCAACAAGGAAATATTATAGTGTACAGGGGAAATATGGCAACATTATACTGTACGGGGGCAACTAGAAGACTTTATACTGTTTAAAGGTAACAAGGTGATATTATACTGTACGGGGCCAATAAGGAGACATTATACTGTATGGGGCCACAAGGAGACGTTATACTGTATGGGGACAACAAGGAGACATTATACTGTATGGGGACAACAAGGTGACATTATACTGTATGGGGGCAACAAGGTGATATTATACCGTATGGGGGCAACAAGGTGAAATTACACTGTTTGGGGGAAACAAGGAGACATTATACCGTTTAGGGGCAACAAAGTGACATTATACTGTAGGGAAGCCACAAGTAAGCCTAGGCCAGTGATGGTGAAACTTTTTAGAGACTGAGTTCCCAAAGTGCAACTCAAAACCCACTTATTTATCGAAATTTGCCAACACTGTAATTTAACCTAAATACAAAAAAAAAAAGGAAATTTGCTGGGGCGTAGGTTAACACAGGCCCCAGTAAAATGAATGCCTCCTTTGGCACCCCTAGTATTAAAAATGTCCTATTAGTGGGCCCAGTATTAATAATGCCCCATTAGTGGCACCCAGTAATAATAATGTCCCATTAGTGGCACCCAATATTAGTAAGGTCACCATTGGTGGCCCCCAGTATTAATAAGGCCTTATTTATTTGCCCCCAGTATTAATAATGCCCCATTAGTGCCCCCTGTATTAATAAGGCCCACATTAGTGTCCCCAGTATTAATAATGCCCCATTAGTGGGCCCCCTGTATTAATAGGACCCCCATTAGTGGTCCCCAGTATTAATAAGGGTCCCCATTAGTGACCGTCAGTATTAATAATGCCCCATTAGTGGTCCCAATTAATAAGGCCCCCATTACTGGACCACAATAGTAGCCACTACTATTAAAATGGCCCATATTACTGGCCCCAAGCATTAATAATGCCCCAATTAGTGGCCCCCAAGTATTAATAATGTCCTATTAGTGCCCTAACAAATTATAAACCCTTCCCTTGATAAAATATAACTTTTAACCAGATAATTAAAACATACAAAATACCCCTACTGGATTGTATATTGTTAATCAGATATATCTAGATCATACAGTAGCCATATCCACAGGATAAACAGATCTTCAAAGGTGGGACCAACTGAGTGTCCTTCTTACTCGCAGTTTGGTGATTCATCTATTGTGATAGTGAGGAATATCAGTCCAGGTTGGGACACAGAACTTGTCTGTCCCTATTCAATGCCTTAAACTACCCCTGGCTACAGGCAGAGCACCCGTCCCGAAAAGGGGAGACCCCACCTCTCGGTGGCTAAGCTCTCTTTGGTACCTGTTAATATCCTGTCTAATAGAGAAATTCTTCTCACAAAAGATTAAGACAAGTAGATGAAAAAACATCCTTCTTCTAAATCCAAAAATCCCAAAAACGTCCTTAATATCAATACAAGCGTCCTGACACTACATTTCCCCAGCATTCTGCTGGTTTTTCAGGGGACAAAAAGTAAATCATGCTAGAAAACAAAACAAAACGCAGATATGATCCTATAGTATTGACCTCTGCATACTTTGCAACCCAACTACAAAATATATGAGTAAAGAAGTATGAGTAGTGGCTCACAAGTCTGATATTTGTTGGATTTGATGTGCTTCTAATCACTTGCTATACCCTTAGCAGAAATACGTAATAAATAGTAAACAAAATTTGTGATGAGCACTTTCTTAAATTTGGTCGTATAGAGGAGTATGATGGTTGTTGGTTTTTGTTGGTTTTTGTGATCGTAGTTTTCACCTTGTGAATATGGTGTCAATATGTTTGCACTGTATGTAATTATTTAAAATTGTAGATATAAAATAAGAATAACAGTAATTTTACTGAAATATAATATGCTGAAAGAACGTATTATAATAATTAGTATAAATAACATCAATAATTTTTAAAAAAAATATTATATTTATTGGTATTAATTATAAATTATAAATTGCAACCTATAACCTCAGCGATGAGTAAAACAGTACAAATAAGATTAAACGTCCAGGTATAAAAAATGAAAAATATATATAAAAATATAACGAAAAAATAGAAAAATAGAAGAATGGAAAAAATAAATATGGTGCAAATTTGCAATAAAGTCACTCTTCTCTAGATGAGAGTGGAATCCCCTTTTAATCTCCGTATCAAAGTGTGTACCTTGTGATGATGTTCATCCAATTGGCTATAATGTTAGTTAATAACCTGATAGATCTATATATACTGTTGGGCCTATGTTTTTCATCCACACAGTATATATCGTTAATTGCGCTTGTATAAAAGTAGTTTATCCCAACTGGTACTTTGTAATATACTAGCGCTTATATTTTATGCAGTTTATCTGTTCAGGTGCGCTGTAACATAATATAAGAGGTATTGTGCACATATAGATATAGTGTAAAATAAAATAAAATAAAATAAAAAGTCTTGGTTCTGGATATTGGCTTCTCCTCAGTTTCTCTCGCAATACGTGAAGGAATTCTCCATACTGGGAGTTGGGATTCAGCGCTGTCAGCGAGTACTACGTTTTGGAGTTCGGCGCCGGCAGCTGCGTATAATATTTAGTACGTTACCCCTTCTTGGGTTCTGGATATTGGCTTCTCCTCAGTTTCTTTCGCAATACGTGAAGGAATTCTCCGTACTGGGCGTTGGGATTCAGCGCTGTCAGCGAGTACTACGTTTTGGAGTTCAGCGCCGGAAGCAAGAATCAGGTTAACTGCGCGTGCTTTTCTCTTCAATCCGGGCGGCATCCCCCGTGGCGTCTCACGTGGGATTCCCGCAATTAGGATGATGATAGTAACCTTTAGTATTCGAATTGTATCAAGTTTGAATTGTAGCAAGTTTTTATAACTTGTATAGCTGTAACTTGATCGATGTTTCCAGCTTTAATTCCAATACCCTGGGCTGTATGTACCACAGTGTTGGGTGACCCAACATGCTTTCTTCCCGACAATCTGCTTGTACATCGTCCCATGTAAAGTGACTTTAAAAAAGAACAGGGAGTCCTAGTAGTGATGATTTGGCCACCACAAAGCCCTGATCTTATGATCATTGAGTCTGTCTGGGGTTGCATAAAACAGCAGAAGGATCTGAACAAGCCAATATTTACAGAAGATCTGTGGTTAGTTCTCCAAGGTGTTTAGAACAAACTCTCTGCCAAGTTCCTGCAAAAACTGTGTGCAAGTGTACCTAGAAGAATTGATGCTGTTTTGAAGGCAAAGGGTGGTCACACCAAATAGGATTTAGATTTCACTTTGTATTTTAATTGATAATAAATGATTAACACTTCTATTTTTGTTAGCATTTCTATTCTGCAGCATTTTTCCACACCTGCCTAAAAATTTTGTACATTATTGTGTACATGTAGATAAACAGATAAATAGATAAATATGCAGATATTATATATACAAGAAAAGAGAAAAAAACTGTTGATGACATCACAATTGCTGGTAACATGTCCACAAGAAGGACCTTATTTGGTTCATGACATCACAATGGCTGGTGGTGTGTTCAGAAAAGGCACCATATTTGGTCGATGACATCACAATTGCTGATGACATCACAGTGGCTACCTAGGCAGCTGCACTGGTAAGAATCTTTGCATTCACTTGCTGTAGCCAGCGGAAACACTTGTGAGCGCCATCCCTTGCGGATTTTATCTTCGATACTTTTGCCTTTGCCCAAAAATGAAGGCAAAAAAGAAGAGAAAACATTTAGACGAAGGAGAGAAGAAGGAGGAGAGAGAAAAGAATGGTGGTGATGATGTCCAGGAGAAGCCAGGCAAAGCTAAGAAACCAAGAAAGAATCGTCTCTTAGCGAGTCTGCAGAAAACCTGGGCAAGGATTGCTGGGCATAAGAGGAGGAGAACTTCCATCCAAGAAAAGAGAAGTTCAGAAGAACTCCCAGGACCCAGCCACATCAATATGGTGGACAGCACAGGTAGGAGGACATTATTTACCTTCTTCTTTATAATACAAGGTTATGTTCATTGCCACAGTACCCCATGTTACTGACAAAATGATCGCAATGCTATAGATACTAATTCATAGAGATAATGAGGGAAAGTGGTGAAAAGTGGAGGAGTTGTCCATAGCAACCAACCAAATTCCAGTTCTCATCTCTTACAACCATATTGAAAATAATAAAAGCTATGTGACTAGTAGCTGCGAGCAAATTCTTCACTTTCGATCTGCACCAGTTTCTGAAGAGCAGTGGTGACATGTCATAGTGAATATAATATGTACTATACCGATCAGGGATACAGTTATAAGTTGACTGCCCTTTCTATAAAATAGCAAAGTCAATATCACAAATATAAAGGGGCTTGATGATTGAAGGGGTTATCCTGAAAGGGTCATCTTTGTCACATGAGCGGCCATGTGACCCGTGTATAGTGATGTAAATGTCCTGGGAAGAGGCTGTTGGGCTGATCTGTGGGGGTCCCGGGTGTACTGATGACATATCCTGAGGATAAGTCATAAATATCTTTTCCTAGATAACATCAAATGTTTTCAAGTAATTTATCCTTTTTGTGCCCGACACTTTTCTATTAATTTGTAATCTTGTTTTGCTCCTGCCACCTGCACCAGGATTAATCCTTAGCAGACTCCAAAGAGGCTGTGCCGTTATATCTCTCTGGATTATTGCTGGAGCTGACTGACAGCTGAGCTTCTGCTGTAATAGCTGGGATCGGAGCTAACTCTGAACTCTGTAACTTAACCCCTAGAAGTCATAGTCAATAGCAGTTTTATAAGTGGTATGTCTCCCAAAATGGAGTCACTAGAAAATCTATTCATCCTACAAACAATAAAACCCTCATAATGCTGCATCAACAGAAAAATAAAAAGTTATGGCAGTGAACATAAACACAAAAAAACGAAACACTGATATTAAAAGAATTTTAATTCCCAGCCATAGTAGACTTACACCACATTTATCACAGTGGCTCTTCACAAGGTTAGATTATACATTGGGTGCATGGCAAGACTCTTTTGTCTAACTTTATACCAGGTATTGGTTGGTTTAGTTTGACATAGAATTTTACACCAGGATTGAGTTGAAATTTGATTTGTCTTAGGCCATACCCCATTCCTGCTAACCCATATCCCTTTAGTGAGGTAGGAACACACAGGATTTCACTAAATCTAGTTGCGTCAAATTGAACTAAATTGTGGTAGACTTTAAGACAATGTTTAGGTGCATTTCATTAGTACATGTGGACCATGGTCTTATACCAGGCAAATGCACAACCCTGCTTCCAATTTGGTGTTCTCTTCACAGACATTATGGTTTATGGTACGTGGCAGTCATTCGCATATCATGGAGAACTTTAGTCTGCCAGGGTACAAATTACTGAGGAGAACCAATATAAGATCCATGCCTTAACAGCAAACATGAACAAGGGTTGTCTACAAAGTCCAAAGGGGTTGTCATTAATACAAGTCGTTGGGTTAGACATTTTTCTGTCAGGTTCTCAAAACATCTTTTCAGCTCTTCCTTAGTTACATTTTCTTTATGCTTCATTATATATAAAGTAGCATTTAGGTTTCTGATGCCATTTCTTATACAAAATATATATATAATTTTACGTCTTTTTTTTTTTACATACCACCAAGTATACCACCAAAGAGAAGGAAAAGATGGTCCAAACGGAGGTAAATCGAAACATCATGGCCAATTACAACAAGACAGAACTGGTGACAGACAATGTAGTGGAACAGGAAATGCTAGCAGAATACCATCAGATTCATGACCTGATCCACAACATGGAAGAGCTCTACATCCAGTACTATGGTGGACAGGACAAAGAACAATATGAAGCTGAAATGCTAGCAGAATACCATCAGATTCATGACCTGATCCATAGGATGGAAGATCTGTATGTCCAATATTATGGTGGACAAGATGGAGAACAGCTGCAAAATGAGGATGCAAATAACAAGAAAGATGGAGAGGAGAGACAGGAGAATGCAGAGAGAGCCAAGAAAAGCCAAAAAATCCTGCTCTTAAACCGCCTACGGAAATCATGGGCGAGGATTGCTGGGTTTAAATGGAAGAGGACAAGTCCTATCAAAGAACAAAGTCCTTGTGAAATCCCAGGACCCAGTCACATTAGAGGTAGGAAACTATGAAATATCTGGAAATGTTCATGGGAATAGTTCAGAACCATTACAGGTTACACAGAGTTAGGGTGCATTCACACAATGCCTGAGGTATTATTTACTATATGTTCCAGATAGCTTATGTCATATATAGGAATAAGATCCAGAGCAATTCTCATAAAAAAAAAGAATTCTAGCTTTTAGGTTACGTCTAAACAGCAATATTGAGCAAGACAAGTTTTGCATGGTGGCGTAGTGCACAAGATTTGCTGTGTAGCAGGGCTGCCATAGGAATAAGTGGGGTCGCAGCGTGACTCACAGGTTTTCTGCAAGATATGAATTACAAAAAATCCTTCACTGCAATTGGCATGTGCTGGTCACAACAAACGTGCGAGTTGCTCTGTGACCCCATTCATTCCTAGGGCAGCCCCACTACAAAGGGATCTTTGGGCTCAAGTCATAGTCTTATTCAAGTCCTTTTAAAACCATCCTTTAAGCAGTCTCTTTAAACATCATACTACGGTGGGGTATAGCAGAAGCATTCAGTACAACATTAGTCCTATTCATGAGTAGTGTTGTCCGAAATGTGTCGACTGTGGGGGGGGGAGCCCTTCTTTATACCATACATGCTTCTGCTGCACCCCATTTTATAATATTCACACACTGTTTAGATCATTTTAACAGGACTTGAGGATATTTATTGGGTAATAATTTGATTTAATATTTTATTGTAGTGTTTAGCTCATGGCATATCTGGGAGATCTTCATACCACCTATACAAACACTAATTTATTACCAAATATATGCCACTTTTTGGTGTATATTTGGGGCAGATATTGTCGCAAAGGTGATTTTGAAGCAAAATATGCGACTTCCCAACCTACCACGCCACATATGCCAGCTCTAAAAAAGGCATGCGTAGCGTGAAATAGGGTGGGCCAGCAGGCCCATCTCATTTATCATTTTCTACAGCAGTTTTTGCGGTAGAAAATTATCTAAATCTATGCCATCAAGGTAGCTGATGTAGATTTAACGCTGTTGTACTCCGCCGATCTAGGTGCCTAAATTACATGCGCTGGCCTCTACGTCAAGCGTCAGTGCAGGGTTATTAAGACTGGTCTCTAAAGCACTGGCCTTAATAAATGTGCCCCATTTGTTTGTAACTATAGAAACACATAGGCTTCAAATTGGTATTTAGGTATTTATTTAGGGTTTTTTCCTCTAATGAATATAATGTAGGTTTTAGGATTCATGAATGATTATATAAGAATATGTTTTGATGTGGGTTTTACCTGTACAAATTTCTACATAAATTATTTCTTTTTTTCTGAAAACAGCCAAAGTGTCATCTAAAGGGAAGAAAAAGGAGGATGATAAGGGGGAAAATAAAAGCATGAAGGTCAGTGATAAGAAAAAAGATGGTGGATCTGAGAAGTCGAGCAGTAAAAGCAGCCCTCTAGAACAGGAAAAACCTGAGGAGCTCAGCAGATCTACCAAAACATCTCAGAGCAGCAGTAGCCATCACCAGAAAACTAGTTACTGTCTGGAGGAACCTGACCAGCCTGGCAAGAAAACATCTGCCACAGTACCCCTCTCAATAGAGTCCTTCACTTTCCATAAGAAACTGGGAGCAGGAAGCTTTGGTCAAGTCTACTTGGCAAGAGATGTCATCCGCCAGGAATGTGTTGCCATTAAAGTGGCGGATAAACGGGATTTTACGGAGCGTGGATACAGTTTGGTAGAACGCCATATCCTACAACTATCCCACCAGAGTCCTTACCTGATTCATGGCCTAGCCGCCTTCCACACCCAAAACTTTGTCTATTATGTGATGGAATTGGCCACCAGAGGGGACCTATTTGTTTTTATGAGAAAGATCTTCCCTCTTGATACTGCCACCATAAGATTCATCTTAGCAGAAGTGGTCTGTGGCACAGAGTTCCTGCACAACAAAGACATTCTACACAGGGACCTAAAGCCACTAAACATCCTTCTGACCACAGATGGCCATGTCAAAATAACAGACTTTGGCGCTGCTGCAATGGGTGTGCATCAGGGACCCTCAAAGAGGAGCATAGGTACTCCAGGATTCGCAGCCCCAGAACTGGTGAGAGGCCACTCACATGGACGAGGGGTAGATTATTTTGCAATTGGCGTCATTCTGAATAAACTCTACACAAGAAGGGCTCCTTTCCCTGGAAAACATCTCATAGAAATTGAGCATTCTGTCCTCTACCGTCCTCCAGTCTACCGAGAGTCTCTGACTCCTGAAGCAGTCAACATCTTACAAGGGCTGCTGTGCAAAAATCAGTTCCAGCGGCTAGGAGTAAAAGGAGACATCAAAAGACATCCATTTTTTGCAGACATCAGTTGGGCAGATGTGGAAGCCAGGAGAATGGCACCACCAGCGATCATGATGGCAGCTCCTATTGACCTTGATATAAGCCAAACTCTGGACTATACTGAATTGCCAAACATAATAAGATCTAAACACCAGAAGATCTTCAATCAGTTTAGCTTTGTCTGTCTGGAGTGGTCAAGACAATATCATCTTGTCATTGTGCAGACCCAAACTTGGATGGCCAAACTATTTACCAAGAGACCATTCAGTAAGAAATAAAAGTAACTGGTCTGTGGATAAAGCTGGTGGATGACCAACTCAAACCAGAAATCACTATGAAATCTAGCAATATTCTCCATCTATAAATTCCACAAACTACCTGTCACCATGAAGCAGCTCCTGTAAAAGGCAGCCCTACCAGCAATAATACCAGTAAATGCCACCATACCAGGTAAGTATATATAGTTACATAGTTGTTAAGGTTGGAAAAAGACACAAGTCGATCAAGTCCAACCTGTAATCCTGCTATATCCATTCCTGGATGGACATTGATCTTCCTTTTAAAAAGGGGTTGGGCCAAGAGAAAGGGTGTGTAGAATACGATTTCTATACATTGTCATAAGCCTCAATTTTATGTTGAATTAAAAAGACTTCTAAACCCTTTTTGAAGCCATCTACTGTATTCGTTGTGACCAGTTCCTATGGCAGGCAATTCCAGAGATTCACAGACCTTACTGTAAAGAATACTTGTCGCTCTTATGACTGAATCTTTTTTTCTCCAGTCATAGGGAGTGGCCTCTTGTTTTTTGAGGGGGTTTAACACAGAATAGCTTCCCTTGATATTTTTTGTACAGGTTAATCATGTCCCCCCTTAGACGTCTTTTTTCAAGGCTAAATAAGTTCAGTTCATTTAATCATTGCTCATAACTAAGATCTTCCAGGCCCTTTATCAGTTTAGTTGCTCTCCTCTGTATCTTTTCTAACTCCAGGGCATCCTTTTTATGGACTGGTGCCCAGAACTGAACTGCGTATTCCAGTTGAAGCCGCACCAACGCTTTGTATAGTGGCAATATTACATCCCTGTCTCGCAAGTCCATACCTCTTTTAATACAATACAGAATTCTGCTGGCCTTAGAGGCAGTTGACTGGCACTGCATGCTGTTATTTAGTCTATGATCTACTAATACACCCAGATCCTTCTCAACAAGTGATCTCCCAGTGTTACTGCCCCTAGGACATATGCTGCATGCAGATTATTCGCCCCCAAGTGCATAACTTTACATTTATCTATATTGAACCTCATTTGCCAAGTGGAGGCCCAAACAGTAAGTTTGTCAAAGTCAGCTTATAACTTATTTACATCTTCCATAGACTGGACTGTATTACAAAGTTTGTTGTCATCTGCAAAAATAGAAACAGCACTATTAATCCCATCCTCTATGTCATTAATAAATGCTGTAAGTTAAATAATAGCGGACCCAGCACAGAACCTTGGGGAACACCACTTATAACCGGGCACTTATCATTGACCACAACTCTCTGGATACAATCATGAAGCCAGTTTTCAATCCAATTACAAATTATATTTTCTAAACCAATAGACCATAATTTACCCATTAGTCGTCCATGAGGGACAGTATCAAACACCTTTGCAAAGTCCAAAAACACAATGTTGACAGCCTTTCCACTGTCCAGGCTTCTACTCACCTCCTCATAAAAACAAATCAGGTTAGTTTTACAGCTTCTGTTCTTAGTAAAACCATGTTGGCTATCACTTATTATATTATTGGCAGTTACATATTCCTGTATGTAGTCCTGTAGAAGGCCCTCAAACATTTTCCCACTATGGATATTTAGCTTACTGGTCTATAATTTCCTGGTGAAGACCTAGCACCCTTTTTGAAAATGGGCACCACATTCGCCTTGCGCCAGTCTCTTGGTACAATGCCTGTCGTTAAAGAATCTGTAAATATTATGAACAAAGGCAAAGCAATAACTGAACTGAGCTCCTTTAGAACTCTGTATGACATGAAAAGAAGACATTCCCCTCGAGTTTTCATGCCAACTGAGAAGGCAATTATTATATCTCTCATAGATGGTCATTCAACCTTCATTAGAAACAAATCTCATGCTTTATTTCTTTTTCATAGGGGAGTCTGCTTATTACAATGTCTCGATTACAGCCTGTGACCTCCAGCTTACCACCATCACTTCTCATTAGATCTATTTTGCTGTCCACATAACAGCCTAAACCACCCACCATTCCAATTTGACAATGTAAGTATAACACCTAGTGAGATCCATAGTGTTATTATTGCTGTTTAGTCAGCGGTGTAACTATAGGGGGTAACTATCAAGATGCATAAAGGCTGTGCCAAAGATAAATCGGCAACTTTAGCAAGTGACTAGGGATTGCGTGATCATAGTCTTTTTGTCTTTTAGCCTAATATTTACTTCCATCCATATAGTGGTTAATAAGAATTAGGCCTCAGTCACGCGACCATATTTTTGGTCCATATCCGATCTGCATTTTGCAGACTCATTTCATTGCAGTGGGTCCGCAAAAATGTGGACAGCATCTGTATATTTATTTTGCAGTCACACCCAGTCACACAAAAAATATAGAACATGTCTTATTCTGGTTTTGCAGACAAGAATAGGCATTACTACAATGTATCTGCAAAAAAAAAAAACGAGGCAACTCAGAAGTCACACGGACATCATCCGTATTTTTTGCGGACTGCAAAATACATATGGTTGTGAGAATGCACCCTCAGACTGTTTGTATCCAACCAAGGTACTTTAACTATCCTTGAGTGACCAGTAGTGGTGATACTTGAGGAGCTCCACCAGTTCTACAGTATAAAGCCCCTATTAGACCCACAATTATTGGTTTGTAGTGTTCACAGGACAATAAACTCGTATAATTGAGCAGCCAATAATCAAGCATTTGCTCGTTCATCAGCCGTTGCTCATCTTTCATCAGAATACAAGACGCTCGATTATCAGCAGCACATCGCTCTGTGTAATCAGGAATGTGCTGCTGATAATGAATAACCGGTAGCAGTCGCTTCTCCAGCATCCTCTTTGCATCGGCCTGTGTAATCAGGCCGGTGTAACCAAGCACCAATGGATGTGTTCTCATCCATCGGCGCTCACACTGCTAGTACTAATTTCACAGGATCCAGCACAACTCTCCAAATACAACTGTCCCGATGGGGCACTGTAATAGTACATTTAATGTGAAGATCTAACTGTTCCTGTAACGATTACATGATGTGGAAAGTGTTTATTTTATCAAATACTGACCCAGACATGTATATCTGTCTTCTTACAGTAAACATCGGATTAGACAACTCAACTGGACTTTCCCTTTAACCGGATATGACAAACCTACCGAGTGTCCACCACTTAACATCGACGTAGACTGGAGAAACAACAATCCAGGGTTTCATTCCGATCGCCATATTTGGGGTCAGGAAGGAATTTTTTCCCCTTATATGAGGACAACTACTACCCTCAGGGGTTTTTCGCCTTCCTCTGGATCATCATAGCAAGTAATTATAGGTTGAAATTGAAGGACTTCTTTCAGCCATACTTGCTATGTAACCATCTACATGTGGTGGCAGAGACAGAAGGAACCTGCAAAGACAGAAAGCAGATCCTTCACCTACCGGACATGACAGAAGGAAGCTGCTAAGATATAAAGTAGCTCCTTCACCTACCGGACATGACAGAAGGAAGCTGCTAAGATATAAAGCAGCTCCTTCAATTATGAAACATGATTGTAAGATCTTTCATGAATTAATAAATAAAAATTAATACCTATAGAGTTTGTCTTTATTATATCTATATACAGGCTTGGACTGAACCACAGGTTTACAGGTGAATCCCCCAGTGGGCCCCTGAGCAAGGTGGTCCTCTACTGCACTACATACATACATTCAATATACAGCACCTCAACCAGCCTATGTTCATATAAAAAACATGACAGATTATTAAAGAAACTCCCCAGTTTATTATTATAGACATGATCAGAGCTGAGATGTCTTCTAGGTATAGAGGAAAGCCACCAGTGTCCTCTTCTCCCCAGTCTATTATTATAGACACGATCAGAGCTGAGATGACTTCTAGGTATAGAGGAAAGCCACCAGTGTCCTCTTCTCCCCAGTCTATTATTATAGACATGATCAGAGCTGAGATGACTTCTAGGTATAGAGGAAATCTACCAGTGTCCTCTTCTCCCCAGATTATTATTATAGACACGATCAGAGCTGAGATGACTTCTAGATATAGAGGAAAGCTACCAGTGTCCTCTTCTCCCCAGTTTATTATTATAGACACGATCAAAGCTGAGATGTCTTCTAGGTATAGAGGAAAGCTACCAGTGTCCTCTTCTCCCCAGTTTATTATTATAGACACGATCAGAGCTGAGATGTCTTCTAGGTATAGAGGAAAGTTACCAGTGTCCTCTTCTCCCCAGTTTATTATTATAGACACGATCAGAGTTGAGATGACTTCTAGGTATAGAGGAAAGCTACCAGTGTCCTCTTCTCTCCAGTTTATTATTATAGACACGATCAGAGCTGAGATGACTTCTAGGTATAGAGGAAATCTACCAGTGTCCTCTTCTCCCCAGTTTATTATTATAGACTCGATCAGAGCTGAGATGACTTCTAGGTATAGAGGAAAGCTACCAGTGTCCTCTTCTCCCCAGGACCTACCTTCTCAAAGTTGCTGCAGGGACCCATATTCAATCATCTGGTAGCATCTTGCTGCTGTGTGAGCAGGTAATATTTGAATGTATCCGTACGGTGGGTCCCCTGACACAATCTATAAACAACAACTACAATAAGTATGGTGTGACTTCACATTATGCAGGGCTAAGATCAAGGCCAGATTGGGACAGAAATTCAGCCGAGGCATTTGAAAGCATACAGGTTCACCACAAAATGAATTCTTCAAAGAAACAAACATTGGGGTTGTCACCATGACAGTAGGAGAGTGCATTAATGTGAATATTTTTTAGCTATTTGTGCATTTCTGGTTACTTTTCTAGTAAATCCTAATTGCATATTATATTCATATACCATAAGCACAATGGTCGTGGACAAGTGTTTTTGCTTCCAAGTTCGTTAGATAGATGAGGAATGGATGAATAGATGGGGGATGGATGGCTTATAGATGGGGAATAATGGCTGATAGATGGAGGATGGAAGGTTGATAGATGGGAAAGAATGCATGATAGATAGGGAATGGATGGATAGATGGGGGATGGATAGATAAGATAGACAGAGGTACACAACCGTAGAATATGCAGAGATTTCGGCTACATCTGCACTCAAGAGACTGAGGTTGCCCATTAGGGCTATCTTCCCCATATGAGAAGACCAGTACTGTAAATGAAACATTATATAGTGAGGGTCTTGTAAATGATTTTGAACTTAGATCCTGGAGTTACAGGATAGGTCACGTGGATGGATGGACAGACAGACAGACTGATACTTGGATATAACAGAGAGAAATTATACATACAAGCATAGAGTATACATGTATCCTTTAGCAGGATCTTGGAGAATGGGAGAATTCCTTTTCTAGAACAGTCTTGGAGGCGGCAGGATGGTTCAGAAGTCAGGAAAGACAGGAACAGAGGTGAAGTGTGAATACAAGCACAGTCTGGTCAGGAAACCTTCATCATTGTCACCTCCTGAAGCCTGAGTTCAGTCCAGACCTGGCAGGAATGACAGCCTAGGGTAAAGTTCCTGAGCTGCTCTCCCTGCCCGCTGCTATGTACATAGACAGCCCCTGCTCCTTCTGCTGCTGAAGGAAGCTATGTAGCTGCACTAACAGGGCGCAGGTTACACATCAGACAATTACTGATTCTTAATTATTAATTAATCAGCACTCTGTCTATCCGAACATACCACTTTGCCCCCACTGTACTACCGCTCTGCCCCCTGTGTCACCACTCTCCCCCAAACAACACTCTGCCCCTAACTTGTCACCACTCTCCTCCAATGTGTCCTAAACGCCCCTCTTCCTTCACACCTCTTTTCTCACATTCAGTCAGTTACTGCAGTGAAATTGCCAATTAGTGACTGGTTGAGAGTGATGACACAAGTGAATAGAGGGCTGCGCTCTAGTGACTGAACATGAGAGCCTCAGTCAGTACTGTGGCTGTAGAGTGCACTCATACACTGCTATGCCTCTGAGTGGACCGAGCCACAGAAAAGGTGGACTCCCAGGTGTCTATCAATGCCTTGCGCCAAAGGAGGACTGAAAGCCGGGAAGCCAAACTCTCTGGCCTAAAGCCAGATGTCTGACGACTTCCATATAACGACTCTCCTTCAGTAATAGTGTAAGGCACACTGGTGGATGGCGATAAACTCCCTCTGACCAGTGAGGAACACTGGAACAGCTTTACCACAGATGATTTCACAGTACAGCAACAAACTCTTGAAACGAGTAAATTTATATTCAATAGGGATGCTCTCTTTTTAGGAACTGAGCTGATGGCAGAAAGGGTGTAAATACAGTCTCTGTGGAATTGGTTCAACTTTATACAGTGTATCAGGGGCTGCACTTGCTGTTCCTGCTGTAGGCGAGGGACACTCCCAGGGCGCGATCTCTAGCTCTCCAAGGCTGGAGCTTTCTCCTTGCTGCAGTGGAGAATCTGGCCAGGCACTTCTGAGGTCTTGCTTGTCTCACACATGCTCCACACTCTAATCCCTTGCACTGGTTCTATGTTGCTCTCTTCCTTCAGTGCCACATAATGTTCTGCCTGCCACAGCCTCTCTGTACCTGGCTGGGCTACACTTCTTTACTTCAGTGGCCACATCACACCACCCCTGAGCTCTGTAACAGACCCTGCTTTGGATCTCCTGCAATGCACTCTTCTTCTTCTCCAGGAACTGGCTGAACTGCTCTTCCTGTGTGGCAGGATTTGTCTTCCCCTGTTATTTCTAGCTGGGAACTGGCTCCCTCTGCTGAACTGGAAAGATGACAACAAGTCTCTATCTTCAAGCACTGCAACAGCTCCTCCTGACATGACAACAGAGTGGCTTCATGTACTGTAATGGTGCATCATCTGACAGCAGACAGTTAACGGGACCACTGCCAGGAATAGTAGTGCCTGGCAGGCTGTACTGTTTGTCCTCCACTGGATCTAGTCCTGAGGACGTTGCTACAGCTTAAAATTGTGGTGCTATCTAACCTGCTTGTAACACCTGTGGGTAGTATAGACCACTGAGTGCAGGGAGGGCTCTGTGTACTGCTCCACATAAGTCAGCTGTCGGGGAAAAGAGATTAAAGAAGCCACTGAGGACACTGTCCCATCTGGCATTGGCCAGAAGTACCCTAGGGCCAGTCCAGCCCTGGCTAAGATAATGGAGGAGGAGAGAAAAATAACATCTTGTCTGATCGTTGGTCTTTGAGGAAGAAAACTGATTTAAATGTAATAATACACACACACAGCAGAGAGCCATTGCTAATGTCTGAGATTGGCAAAAATGCTGATCACAGAAATATAACCCCTCAGATGCTGTGGCATCTGTGCTCTGAAAACCTGGCAAGCCTGGAAAGGCTATCCCGCTGCCGATGATGTTCCTTCGCTGTGAGGTGCTCAGTTTCTCTGAAGAAGCCCAGCTTATCAGAGCAGTAATTTCTTCAGAGGCCAGTGGGTGGCATAGCTCCTTAGGATAACAGCAAATGTAGCCTACAATGCAGTGCTAATTCACTGTAATGTAAGATAAATCTAAACCGAAGGTTGCGTATTCTAACCCCCTTGGGCGAAAATTGTTTTATTAAATATAACTAGAAAAAATTAAAACCACTACCTCTTTCCTAGAATTCAAATAAAAATCAACAGTATAAAAATAAATATAGGCATTGCTGCGTCTGACCCTCATATCGGATCTCCATTAGGCCTGCATGTCAAACCCTCGTATCAGACCTCAGATCAGACCCCCATGGGATCGCCTTGTCAAACCCTCGTATCAGACCTCAGATCAGATGCTATCAGACCTCCTTCTCAAACCCCAGATCAGTCTTTCAATGGACCTACTTCTCAGACCCCCATATCAGACCTCAGATCAGACTCCTGTATCAGACCTCAGAGCAGATCCTATCAGACCTCCCTCTCAAACCCTGGAATCAAACATCAGATCAGACTCCGATCAGACCTCCTTTACAGACCCCAGTATCAGACCTCAGATTAAACCTTAAAATAACAAAATTAACTTGCCTCTCCTGCTTCAGCTCTACTCGGCAGGTCTGGGGATCTCTCCTGTAGTCACAATCCCTGGTCTTCTTTGGGCCTTGCTGAACTGTGACCTGTCTGCGTACGGCATCAGGTCATAGGTTGAACACTACATGCTGACGCTATACATAGTCAGCACGGTGCAGCATGGTCAGAGGGATGAAGACCAGGGAGGGGTGAATACAGGCAGCGCTCACAGCACCCCACTCCCTGCACCTATTCATCCAGTTTTCTATCATCCATGTTCAAAATGGCGCCTCCCAAAGCCCCACTCCAATGGTGCAGGTTTAAATGGAGAAAATGTGAGTAAATACATTATGCTGCAGATCTGGCATCAGATTTGATCATATGCCCCGCAAAGTTTCAAATTCGTGATTAAATTTTGGGACAACTCAATGATTAAACCTGGATTTTTGTGGATTATCCTTAGCAGAAACCTTGTGCTGTCCTACTATCTGTAATGGGTTTTCCTAGTAAAAGGATTAATAGCCTATAGAATAAAGACATATATACAGCACATACATCCCATAATTCACTAGTTTTCAGTAGTTACATTAGGGAAATTCCAATTTACAGAATGGATGTTAAGTGATAACCAGAAATTTTTAGCATATGTCTACTCATATACATGGGCGTGTCCCTAAATATCACAAGTAGTGCATGATTCTGTTATCACACCCCAAAGTGAGTCCGGACCCCAGACCAATAAATTTGGCATTGCTGGCCTAAAAAAAGGCTGCCACATTTCTGAATGGCGGTGTACCAGGAGTCAGGCCCCCACCAATCAGATATTGATGATCTTTCCTTAGGATAGGACATAAATATTCTAGTTCCAGAAACCCTCACCGTCTTTACTAGAGATGCCATATGGCAGGGTGGGATTCACATTTTAATACTAGGTTCCTTACTCAATGGGGAACAGCAGACGTGCAGCGTCACGATGCAGATATATGAAGTGCAAATATTCAACTTGTTCAATAAATATCTGCAGCACAATATACCGTATAACAAATAAATCAACTCTTCCAGCGCTCCTCTGGGATCTGACACAGCAAGCTGCGCTCTGAAGTGCGACATACTGTTCTCCACTACTATGTACTCTACCTCCTGCGCATGCGCTTTGTACATGAGAAGATGCTGGATCATTATTGCTGGAGACTGCCGGCATAACAATATATGGGGCAATATATCAGGCCGATATATGAGAAAGGGCTGATATATCATACATAAGACTGGTATCACATACCTGAGCGCAGGGGCGTAGCTAAAGGCTCATGGGCCCTGGTGCAAGAGTTCAGCTTGGGCCCCTGCCCCCCCCCCCCCCCGCCTAATACAGCGCCTCATACCTCTTACATCCAGTATAATACAGCGCCCCATACCTCTTACATCCAGTATAATACAGCGCCCCATACCTCGTACATCCAGTGACGTCTCCTCGGATGTACATCTTCTCTTTCCTCATCTTCTCCTTTCAGACCAGACGCCATTTTTCAGCCATTTCTCATGTCTGCAGTTTGACAGAAAAAAATCTTAGTTTACTACTTTTCCATCATCCTCCCATCTTCTGGACAAATCATCCTACCACCCCCAGTACTGTGCCACTAGTACCACACAGATTATGTGCCAGTAAGAAATGCCCCAATAATGCGCCAGAAGTTCCCCCCATTGATTCCCCCCAAAATCATGTGCCAGTAAGAAATGCCCCAGTGCCCCCATGTGCCTGAAAAATGCCCCCCATACCAGTAAAAATGGCCCCAGTGCCTGTAATAATGCCCCCAGTGCTCCCTTGTGCCAGTAAGAAATGCCCCAGTGCCCCCATGTGCCAGAAATGCCCCCCATACCAGTAAAAATGGCCCCAGTGCCTGTAATAATGCCCCCAGTGCCCCCTTGTGCCAGTAAGAAATGCCCCAGTGCCCCCATGTGCCAGAAAAATGCCCCCATACCAGTAAAATGGCCCCAGTGACTGTAATAATGCCCCCAGTGCCCCCTTGTGCCAGTAAAAATGCCCTCAGTGCCCCATGTCAGTAAAAATGCCACCAGTACCAGTAAAATGCCCCAGTGCCCCATGTGCCAGTAAAAATGCCCCCAGTGCCCCCATGTGCCAGTAAAAATGCCCCCAGTGCCAGTAAAAATGCCCCCAGTGCCCCCATGTGCCAGTAAAAATGCCCCCAGTACCAGTAAAAATGCCCCCAGTGCCCCATGTGCCAGTAAAATCCCCAGTGCCCCCATGTGCCAGTAAAAATGCCCCCAGTGCCCCCATGTGCCAGTAAAAATGCCCCCAGTACCAGTAAAAATGCCCCCAGTGCCCATGTGCCAGTAAAAATGCCCCCAGTGCCCCCATGTGCCAGTAAAAAATGCCCCCAGTGCCAGTAAAAATGCCCCCAGTGCCCCCATGTGCCAGTAAAATTGCCCCCCAGTGCCAGTAAAATGCCCACAGTGCCCCCATGTGCCAGTAAAAATGCCCCCATGTGCCAGTAAAAATGCCCCCATGTGCCAGTAAAATGCCCCCAGTGCCCCCATGTGCCAGTAAATGCCCCCAAAGCCCCCATGTGCCAGTAAAATAATAAAAAAAAAATTAACACTTATACTTACCTCCAGCAGCGATGCGATGCAGGCCTCTTCTGGCCTGTGTCCCGCGCTGTACGGCTCAGGCGGCGCGATGACGTCATCGCGCCGCCTGAGCCGGCCTCTGATAGGCTGCAGGCCCGGTGCTGCAGCCTATCAGAGGAACGGGCAGGGGAGACACCTCTCCCTCCCCTGCCCCAGTACAATACAGTCATCTGTATCGCCGTCCTGAGGACGGCGATACAGATGACTATGGAGATGAGCGCTTCCATAATGGAAGCGCTCATCTCCCTCTGCAGGGCCGCGCCGCACCTGGCTAATTGGCGGTGCGGCCCTGCAAGTGGCAAGGGGGGCCCTCGGGGCCCCCCTGGCTTAGGGGCCCGGTCGCAACTGCGACCGCTGCGACCCCTATAGCTACGCCACTGCCTGAGCGCTCTTCTGCTCAAGCCACCCTAAGAGAGCAGGCAGGCACACAATATAATAGACTGTGACGGGATGATGACCTGAAGTAGGAACTATATTTCATCACATCATTAGACACCTCCAACAAGGGCTGGGCTTAGGTTACATGGTGCCCTGTGCAAGAACTGTTATTGAGTATAAATATGCTAGATTAATAGCATCACATTTAAAATGTAACTTAATTTTATGGAGAAAATAATGCACAGCTGATATTTAAATACGTTTTCCCATTTGGAACATCTATGGCAGATCAATAGGTTATAAATGTCCAAGAGGTGTGGGTCCCACCTACAGTGCCTTGCGAAAGTATTCTGCCCCCTGGAACTTTTCAACCTTTTGCCACATTTCAGGCTTCAAACAAAAAGATATAACATTGTAAATTTTTGGTGAAGAATCAACAAGTAGGTCACAATTGTGAAGTGGAACGAAATTTATTGGATCATTTAAACTTTTTTGTAATAATAAAACTGAAAAGTGCTGCTGCGATTACAGCTGAAAGTCGCTTGGGGTATGTCTCTATCAGTTTTGCACATCTAGAGACTGAAATTCTTGCCCATTTTTCCTTGCAAAACAGCTCGAGCTCTTTGAGGTTGGATGGAGAACATTTGTGAACAGCAGTTTTCAGCTCTTTCCACATATTCTCAATTGGATTCAGGTCTGGACTTTGACTTGGCCATTCTAAGACCTGGATACGTTTATTTTTGAACCATTCCATTGTAGATTTTGCTTTATGTTTGGGATCATTGTCTTGTTGGAAGATAAATCTCCGTCCTAGTCTCAGGTCTTTTGCAGACTCCAACAGGTTTTCATCCAGAATGGTCCTGTATTTGGCTCCATCCATCTTCTCATCAATTTTAACCATCTTCCCTGTCCCTGCTGATGAAGAGCAGGCCCAAACCATGATGCTGCCACCACCATGTTTGACAGTGGGGATGGTGTGTTCAGGGGGATAAGCATATCGTTTTGCATTGTTTCCAAAAAGTTGGATTTTGGTTTCATCTGACCAGAGCACCTTCTTCCACATGTTTGGTGTGTCTCCCAGGTGGCTTGTGGCAAACTGTAAACAAGACTTTTTATGGATATCTTTGAGAAATGGCTTTCTTCTTGCCACTCTTCCATAAAGGCCAGATTTGTGAAGTGTTCGACTGATTGTTGTCCTATGGACAGACTCTGCCACCTCAGCTGTAGATCTCTGCAGTTCATCCAGAGTGATCATGGGCCTCTTGGCTGCATCTCTGATCAGTCTTCTCCTTGTTTGAGATGAAAGTTTAGAGGGATGGCCAGGTCTTGGTAGATTTGCAGTGGTCTGATACTCCTTCCATTTTAATATGATCGCTTGCACAGTGCTCCTTGAGATGTTTAAAGCTTGGGAAATCTTTTGGTATCCAAATCCGGCTTTAAACTTCTCCACAACAGTATCACGGACCTGTCTGGTGTGTTCCTTGGTCTTCATGATGCTCTCTGTGCTTTAAACAGAACCCTGAGACTATCACAGAGCAGGTTCATTTATACGGAGACTTGATTACACACAGGTGGATTCTATTTATCTTCATCAGTCATTTGGGACAACATTGGATCATTCAGAGATCCTCAATGAACTTCTGGGGTGAGTTTTCTGAACTGAAAGTAAATGGGCCAAATAATTTTGCACACCCCACTTTTCAGTTTGATTATTACAAAACAAGTTTAAATGATCCAATAAATTTCATTCCACTTCACAATTGTGACCCACTTGTTGTTGATTCTTCACCAAAAATTTAAAATGTTATATCTTTTTTGTTTGAAGCCTGAAATGTGGCAAAAGGTTGAAAAGTTCCAGGGGGCCAAATACTTTCGCAAGGCACTGTAATTCTCTAGAATGGGTCCCAAAGTGAAAGGAGAGCATGCCAGGTATGTGTGGCCACCCTTGCCTTCACCATTATGGGACACCGAAAATAGCTGAGAATTGGCTCTGCTATTTTTGGAAGTCCCAGAGCAGTGAATAGAGAGTACACCACACATATGGAGTGTGCTATTTAATAAGAGTATACTATACCAAGCTCATTTCACACATGCAGCACCAGAACCAGGTTCACTACATAAATACATCACCAGAACCAAGCTCATTAAACAAATACAGCACCAGAACCAGTTTAACTACAGAAATACAACACCACCACTCTTTATGTAAATACATCACCAGAACCAAGCTCATTATGTAAATACAGCACCAGAACCAAGCTCATTACATAAATACAGCACCAGAACCAGGTTCACTACATAAATATAGCACCAGGACCAGACTCACTACATAAATGTAAATACATCACCAGAACCAAGCTAATGACACAAATACATCACCAGAACCAGGTTCATTACATAATTACAGCACTAGAACCAGGTTCACTACATAAATACAGCACCAGAACCAAGCTCATCACATGAATGCAGCACCCGAGCCAGGTTCACTACATAAATACAGCACCAGAACCAGGTTCACTACTTATATTCAACACCAGAACCAAGCTCATTATGTAAATACATCACCAGAAGCTCATTACATAATAACAGCACCAGAACCAGGTTCACTACATAAAGAGCCAGAACCAAGCTCATTATGTAACTACATCACAAGAACCAAGCTCATTACATAATTACACCACCAGAACCAGGTTCACTATATAAATACAGCACCAGAACCTAGCTCATTACATAAATAGAGCACCAGAACCAAGCTCATTACATAAATACAGCACCAGAATCAAGCTCATTACATAAATACTTCTCCAGAACCAAGCCCATTGCATAAATACTTCTCCAGAACCAAGCCCACTGCATAAATACAGCTCCAGAACCAAGCTCATTACATTACTACAGCATCAGAACCAAGCTCATTACATATCACCAGAACAAACCTCTTAATATAAATACAGGTAAGGAACCAAGCCCATTATATAAATATAGCACTAGAACCACTCCCATTATATCACCAGAACCAGGCTCATCACATGAATCAAGCACCAGAACCATACTCCTTACATAAATACAGCACCAGAACCAAGCTCAATACACAAATACTTCACCAGAACAAATATGATTACATGAATACAGAATCCAGAACCCAGCTCATTACCATAAATACAGCACCAGAACCATAGTCCTTACATAAATACAGCAACAGAACCATACTCCTTACATAAATACAGTACTAGAACCAAGCTCATTACACAAATACCGTATTTTTCACTTTATAAGACGCACCCTTTGATAAGACACACCCCAGATTTTAGAGTAGGAAAATAAGAAAAAAATATTTTTCATCATACCTCATATCAGACCCCCCATAAATTTCAGGACATCCAATCAGACCCCCATATCAGCCATCCATGTCAGAACCCCATCAGACCTCAGATCAGTCCCATATCAGCCCACTTTAACCCCATCAGACCTCAGATCAGCCCACTATGCCCCCATATCAGTCCACTGTGCCCCCATCAGACCTCAGATCAACCCATCAGCCCCCATATTAGCCCACTGTGTCACCATATTAGCCCACTGTGCCCCCATCAGACCTCAGATCAGCCCACTGTGCCGCCATATTAGCCCACTGTGCCCCATCAGACCTCAGATCAGCCCACTGTGCCGCCATATTAGCCCACTGTGCCCCTATCAGACCTCAGATCAGCCCACTGTACCGCCATATTAGCCTACTGTGCCCCCATCAGACCTCAGATCAGTCTCATAAGGATAAAATAAAAAACTCTCTCACCTCTCCTGCGTCCGGCGCTCCTCTGCGCTGCACTGCGCTGCATCAGGTCAGGATAGTCCTGTGCGTGGTCAGGACAGTGGAGAGCTCGCCAGAGAAGACAGAGGAGCTCAGGAACCAGAGCGGATCTGCAGCGCAGGAGGGTGAGTATGTTTCCCTGCTCCCGGCACCTAATACATACTAGTGAGCGCTTCCATAATGGAAGCGCGCACTAGTATTCGCTTTATAAGACACACAGCAATTTTCCCCCTACTTTTGGGGGGGGGGGGAAGTGTGTCTTATAAAGCGAAAAATACGGTACTTCACCAGAGCCAATCTGATTACATGAATATAGCACCAGAATCAAGCTTTTTACATAAAGATACCACCAGTACAAACTCTCAACATAAATACAGGCCAGAAACCAAGCACAAAATATAGCACCAGAACCAAGCCCATTACATCACCAGAACCAAACATATATACAGCGCCAGTTCAAAAACCACCCAGTACAGATACCGTTTGCATAATCAGGTTAGCCCTTGCCATGTAACTTTCTACAGTGTGGAACTACAACTCCTAGTATGGCCTGAAGACTTGTAAAGGTATGCCGGGAGTTGCTGTTTTGCAAAAGAGAAAGCTACTACACATAAACAAAAGAGGCTACAACACTGTTCAGACACAGTCAGTGGCAGAAGCATTTTCATTTAGTGACTTATAAGTAATGTCTCCTCTACAGTTCTTCTCCATCCGCTTCAGACCTCCATGATGACTTCTCCAGGCCATGACTTTTCTCTCGACAGTTTGCCAGCCATATGTCTTAAGCTTCTTGCTTTGACATATCCAAACCTGAATATAATAGCAACAAACAATATGCTCCTGAATACAATCGTGTCAAATAATATGCCCCCTGAAAATAAAATACCCGTAATGGTAGTACCCCTATAGATATTGCCTCATGCTTTGTGCCCCCCAACATATAGTGCCAGATTCTGTGCCCCAGTTATGTATATAGTGCTGCTTGCTCTGTGCTTCCCTTATATAGTGCCCCTTGTCCTGTGCCCCATACTGTGATGCTATTAGACCACCTAGGCCGTTTGAGTCCTGCCACTCCTCTGCTTACTAATGGCGGCATTGGCGAGTTGGTAAGATTGTCACATGACACATCAATAACGTCATTAGGGGCGGGGATACTGGCACTGCGATCAGCATGAACGCTGCCGGCTGCTAGCAGAAGAAGCATCCCACCCCAGTGGCTGAGATAGCCACACATCGTCTATTTAGAAGCAGTGAGAGACTACAGCCGCAAGGAGACGGTAGAACCCTGCAGCATTCAGTTTAAGTCCCTTTCTGCATTAAACTGAGCACTGCTGATCAGCTGTAGTGGCGCCCCCTTCAACTTGGTGGAGTGATGCTCCCTGTGCGGTCACACAGGTCGCACACCCCAAAGGCCTTCAATCATTTATTATCTTGATTTCCATTATTTTTATTTTCATACCAGCCCTTGTAGCAAGAGTCCTGTCAAGTCTGAGGGGGTCCAGGACTGCATCCTTTGTGTTTTAATACTGTACTTTCTGATTTTTAAGGTATTATTGCATGTATAACATTGTACAGAGTCACGTGAGAGCCAGGCATTTGTATCTGACTTTGTAGTTTTTTGGTAATTGGACTGAGCCCTCGTGAGATTGCCCAGGTCACAGGTATCAGTCAGCTCTTGCCCTGCATCTGCACATATATAAATACACATACATCATATATACACTGCACACTCATACTGTACATACACCATTTATGAGCTACATACACACCATATACAAAGTAACATATGCTGTACTGTCAGTACTGTACATAAAAAAATACTCCATATACAAACTTACATAGACACACAAATATAAATGCAAACCCACCATATATATGCTACATATACAATATATACAGTACTTGCCAAACACAAACTAATATGTAATATACTGTACAAGCGGAGCACATCATATACTGTATAAAATACACACACATATAAAGTCCTTCAGACTCTTTTACTTTTTTCACTTTTTGTTATGTTGCAGCCTTAAGCTAAAACTAAAAACAAATTCAAGCTGTCCTCTGTCAATACCCTCTCTACCCTCATAACCCTACAATGACAAAGTTAATGCAAAATTTTAGAAATTTTTGCAAATTTTTTAAGAAGTAAAAACTACAATTTTGCATTGACATAAGTATTCAGAACCTCTGCTCTGCTGATATCTAAAGTTTAGATCTTAGGGTCTCCCATTTCTCTTGACCATCTTTGAGATGTTTCTACACCTTGAGTGGAGTCCTCCAATGGTAAGTTCAGTTAATTGGACATGATTAGGAAAGACACGCCACTCTTTATATACTGTAAGGTCTTGGAGCTGACAATAAATAGTGCAAACGCCAAGGCACAGATCTAGAGAAGGGTACAAAATGTTCTGTGTCACTGAACATTCCTAAGAGCACAGTGGCCTCCATAATTCTTAAATGAAAGACGTTTGGAACAACCAGGACTCCTACTAGAACTGGCCACCTCACCAAACTAAGTAATTTAGGGAGATGGGCCTTGTTGACACCTTAAGGACCTTGCCATTTTTCACCTTAAGGACCAGGCTGTTTTTTGGAAATCTGACATGTGTCACTTTATGTAACATAGTAACATAGTAACATAGTTTATAAGGCCGAAAAAAGACATCTGTCCATCCAGTTCGGCCTGTTTTCCTACAAGTTGATCCAGAGGAAGGCAAAAAAACCCTGTGAGGTAGAAGCCAGTTTTCCCCACTAGGGAAAAAAATTCCTTCCCGACTCCAATCAGGCAATCAGAATAACTCCCTGGATCAACGACCCCTCTCTAGTAACTATAACCTGTAAGATTATTACCCTCCAAAAATACATCCAGGCCCCTCTTGAACTCTTTTAGTGAACTTACCATCACCACCTCCTCAGGCAGAGAGTTCCATAGTCTCACTGCTCTTACCGTAAAGAATCCTCTTCTATGTTTGTGTACAAACCTTCTTTCCTCCAGACGCAGAGGATGGCCCCTCGTCACAGTCACAGTCCTGGGGATAAATAGATCGTGGGAGAGATCTCTGTACTGACCTCTGATATATTTATACATAGTTATTAGATCTCCCCTCAGTCGTCTTTTTTCTAAAGTGAATAACCCTAATTTTGATAATCTTTCTGGGTACTGTAGTCCACCCATTCCAGTTATTACTTTAGTTGCCCTCCTCTGAACCCTCTCCAGCTCTGCTATGTCTGCCTTGTTCACAGGAGCCCAGAACTGTACACAGTACTCCATGTGTGGTCTGACTAGTGATTTGTAAAGTGGCAGGACTATGTTCTCATCACGGGCATCTATGCCTCTTTTGATGCAGCCCATTATCTTATTGGCCTTGGCAGCAGCTGTCTGGCATTGGTTTCTGCAGCTTAGATTTCTGTTCACTAAAATTCCTAGGTCCTTTTCTATGTCAGAGTTACCCAATATTTTACCATTTAGTATGTACTGGTGACTTGCATTATTCCTTCCCATATGCATAACTTTACATTTGTCAGTGTTAAACCTCATCTGCCACTTCTCTGCCCAAGCCTCCAGTCTATCCAGATCCATCTGTAGCAGTGTACTGTCCTCTTCTGTGTTAATTACTTTACACAGTTTAGTGTCATCTGCAAAAATTGATATTTTACTGTGCAAGCCTTCTACAAGATCATTAATAAATATATTGAAGAGAATAGGGCCCAATACTGACCCCTGTGGTACCCCACTAGTTACAGTGACCCAATCTGAGTATGTGCCATTAATAACCACCCTCTGTTTTCTATCACTGAGCCAGTTACTTACCCAGATACAGACATTTTCTCCCAGGCCAAGCATTCTCATCTTATATACTAACCTTTTATGTGGTACAGTGTCAAATGCTTTGGAGAAGTCCAGATATACGACATCCATTGATTCGCTGCGGTCCAGTCTAGAACTTACCTCCTCATAGAAACTGATTAAATTGGTTTGACATGACCGATCCCTCATGAAGCCATGCTGATATGGAGTAATTTGCTTATTTTCATTGAGGTACTCCAAGATAGCATCTCTTAGAAAACCCTCAAACAGTTTACCCACGACAGATGTTAAACTTACCGGCCTATAGTTCCCAGGCTCTGTTTTTGGACCCTTTTTGAATATTGGCACCACATTTGCTATGCGCCAATCCTGTGGAACACTCCCTGTCAGTATAGAGTCCTTAAATATCAGAAATAAGGGTCTAGCGATGACATTACTTAATTCTCTTAGGATACGGGGGTGTATGCCATCCGGTCCTGGCGATTTGTCTATTTTAATCTTTTTAAGACGTAGCTCTACTTCTTCCTGGGTCAGACAGGGCACTTTTAATGGGGAATTTACTTTTATATTCTGCATTTCATCTGACAGTTCATTTTCCTCAGTGAATACAGTGGAGAAAAAGATATTTAGTAGCTTCGCTTTCTCCTCATCGCTCTCTGCAACTCCCCCCTCATTACTCTGTAAGGGGCCAACACCTTCAGGTTTATACTTTTTACCATTTATATAATTAAAGAACATTTTAGGGTTAGTTTTACTTTCTTTGGCGATTAATCTCTCGGTCTCTAGTTTGGCTGTTTTTATTTGTCTTTTACATATTCTATTTTTTTCCTTGTAGTTTTTCAATGCTTCCTCGCTCCCCTCCTGTTTTAGTGATTTAAATGCTTTCTGTTTATCATTTATTGCTTTCTTTACAGTTCTGTTTATCCACATTGGTTTTTTCTTGTTCCTTAACCTTTTATTCCCATAAGGTATGTACCTCTCACAATTAGATATTAGGATGCTTTTAAAAATATCCCATTTTGTGGCTGTATTTTTATTTTTGAGGACTTTGTCCCAGTTAGTTAGGCCTATGGCCTCTCTTAGTTGGCTAAATTTAGCTTTTTTGAAGTTAGGTATTTTTGTTCCTCCCTGAAGAAACGCTCTTTTGAATGACAATTGGAAGGTTATTATATTATGGTCACTATTTCCTAGGAGTCCCCCGACCTGCACATCTGTTGTTCTGTCAGGTCTATTGGTTAATACTAAGTCCAGTGTGGCCGTCCCTCTAGTGGGGTCCTGAACCAGTTGGGAAAGGTAATTGTCTTTGGTTATTTCCAAGAACCTGTTTCCTTTATGAGATATACAGGTTTCAGTTTTCCAGTCTATATCTGGGTAGTTGAAATCCCCCATAATAATGACCTCATTATGATTTGCCACCTCGTCTATTTCGTTTAGAAGTAGATTTTCTATGGGCTCTGGTATACTAGGGGGTTTATAATAAACTCCGATTAGTATTTTATTATTGTTTTTGGCTCCATTTATTTCTACCCACAGTGACTCCACATCTTCATGTCCCTCACTTATATCTTCCCGCAGTGTGGGCTTTAGACAGGACTTTACATAAAGGCAGACCCCTCCCCCTCTCCGGTTTTGGCGATCCTTTCTAAAAAGACTGTAACCCTGTACGTTAACTGCCCAGTCATAGGTATCATCCAGCCATGTCTCAGTTATTCCCACTATGTCATAGTCCTCCTCACACATCACTAATTCCAGTTCACCAATTTTATTAGTCAGGCTTCTGGCATTAGTGTACATACACTTTAGAGGTCTATGTATATTTTTTACCCCCCTTTTTAAATTACTATTACCTGTGAAGTGAATATCCGGGGTTTTTGGGTTACTTTGGTTGATGTTTTCCGCAATATTCTCCCTACATTCCTCACTAATCCCAACCCCCACTAACCCCCCACTCTCCCCGACTGTGACCCACTCTCTATCTACACTATCTACCCCCTTATTAGTATTACCCCCCACCCTCCCCCCAGATCCTAGTTTAAAAGCTCCTCCAGCCGTCTAACCATTTTTTCCCCCAGGGCAGTTGCACCCTCCCCATTAAGGTGCAGCCCGTCCCTACTGTAGAGTCTGTAGCCGACAGAGAAGTCGGCCCAGTTCTCCATGAACCCAAACCCTTCCTTCCTGCACCAGCCTCTGAGCCACTTATTTAACTCCCTAATCTCCCGTTGTCTCTCTAGTGACGCTCGTGGCACTGGTAGTATTTCTGAAAACACTACCTTGGAGGTCCTGGACTTGAGCTTCTCTCCTAGTTCCCTAAAATCATTTTTAAGGACCTTCCATCTCCCCCTGTGGTTAATAACTATGAAATGCTTTTACTTATCCAAATCATCTGAGATTTTTTTTCTCACGATACATTGTACTTCATGACAGTTGAACATTTTAGTCGAAATAATTCACCTTTATTTATTAATAAATCCAAAATTTACAGAAAATTTGGAAACATTTGCAATGCTGGTAGGACAACCACTCGGTGGGATGGTCATTTAGATGACAGCAGCCCACTCATAGTCCACATCAGCGCCATTCGTGTCAACAGGGAAAACTACTAGTCATATGTGGGGTCCACAAATAGGGGACAGAAACCCACATACTTTTTCCAGTCTCAAAGAATAATTTCGTCTGGATGCAATTGGGTCCTCATTTAGATGACAAAACCTTTTACAATTTCCACATAACCCTATTAGGTACCATCCACCAGCCCCCTATCGTATCATCCCAGAGCAATGAGTGCAAGATGAGTGTGGTGGGGTAGACGGAGAGATACACCATAGTAAGACCTAGAAACTACATAGATCACTCACCCAGGCTAGAAGATAGGATTTAAAGCCGATGAAGAAGAGGTAGAAGAATTGGGCTATCCTGGATAGGCATATCATGGTGACGCAGTAATTCCGGTCTCCAAGTGTAACCAAAACCTGTGAAGAGAAAGGTATGATTAAAAACACGACTTGTTAGGCACAACTTATTAAAAACACCATATATCAGAGGAGTCTATACATTACCAAAAGAGTGGAAGCATAAAGGGGAGCTATCTAGAAGAATGAGCCGAACCTGAATTCCGTATTAAGTCCTTCGTGGTTCTAATGTATCTAATTCATGAATCCACCAGAGTTCAAGTCACTTGAGGAGGGTTTCGGAACATGCAATTGGACCCCATCGCGGTCACTTAATGAAGAATTCATCTTGGAACAAGAAATAGTTACAGGTCAAGATGATTTCTAATAATGAAATCAAGAATTGTCTTTGTTCCCATGTGAATTTTTTTTGTGTAATCTTTATTCAACAAGAAGGATAATATATAAAATTATATGGAAGAGGCCACAACGTAGTCAGAGCATACATAAAATTAGCCTATAGTCAGAGGGTGGTAGTGTAAGGCCTCGAGAGGTATGAATTATTGGGGTGGGAGTGCTGGGGAGCTAGGGACAGCAAGAAGGAGTGGCTGTTAGGTGAGAGAGGGGGTAGGCAGAGGGAAGGAGGGGGTAGGGAAGGGTTATATGGGGCGATAATAAGTCACTTATACAAAGCAATACGTTTCAAAACAACAAGAAGTGCAAAGTGAACCAACTATACGATAGAACACAATGTACCAGGTTCCCAAAGGGTTATTAGAGCTGGCATATGGGCTAATGAGCATGTCATGTAGGCACTAAGGAAGCTAAACCACTGATGATAGCTATCACTGTTGCCATCTTACATGGCAGGGTGGGAGGGGGAGACAAGGGTGGGTGGGCCAGAAGCCAATAAGCATCTGAGTGTAGTCTCACATCTTATATATGGTTAATCAATTTCCAGTAAGTCCTTGTCAGGCATATTTAAGAGGACTGTTTGTGGGGTGAGTATAATTTGGGTTGAGCATATGCTATATATTTTTGCTTCCACTGTCTTCCAAAATGTCTGGATGACCGGACACATCCAGCATATATGGTAGAGGGACCCCGAGGATTCTCCACATTTCCAGCAGCCCCCTCCCGCAGTGGGGAACATTTTAGCTACTATATCTGGGGAAAGAAATAGTTATAGGTTAAGATGATTTATAATACTGAAATCAAGAATTGTCTTTGTTCCCATGTGAATTCTGAGTGATATGCTTTCTCTGTCGATGCTAATCCCTTTTCCTGTTCTATATTTGTATAAAAGGCTCACTAAATCAAATGAGACTGATAGGTCGCCCTCAGTTATGTCCAGACATTTCAGTTTGGATAAAAAGTCGGAAGTATTTCTAACAATTGAGGAAGCTTTGCTAGCAAATCCCTTGAGGACTTTGTCCAAAAAGGTAGCAATAGGGGAAAAAAACCGAACCCACACCAAATACAATTGAGCAGCCTGGTGGATTCATCTTATACTTATGAATTTTAGGGAGTATGTACAAGACAGGGGTTACTGGATGCTCATTGATGAGATAATGATGTAATTTCTCATCAATGATATCCTCTGCGTAGGCATCATCCACAAGTAATCTGATTCTTCTCATAACATCAAATATATGGTCATATTGGTAATGCCGATATACAACTGCACCATTCAGCTGTCTCATTATTTAACCCTTGTATTGCTCAAAGTCCATTCCCACTATGACATCCCCTTATCAGCTGGTTTTATAACAATATCTTGCCTGTTAGACAAAGTGACTACAGCCGGCTTTTCCGTAAAGGATAGATTGTGTTTAATAGGGGTATGTAACACGTAATGCTTAAGCTTCACAACACCTTTCTTAACCAATGAAATATACGTTTCTACCACATTGTTGGTATTTGGAGGTTGAAAGATACTTTTTATATAAAGTCCAAAGTCTTTTAATCTCATCATATCATCAGTGGAATGGTTATTTATAGGTATAGTATCTGTATCTACTGCCCCAAAGTGTGCTTTCAGCCTAATGCATCTAAAAAAAGCATGTACCGTATTTTTCGCCCTATCAGACGCACTGGCCCATAAGACGCACCTAGGTTTTAGATGAGGACAATAAGAAAAAAAAATATTTTTCATCAGACCTCTGGTCAGACGACCAAACAGACCCCCTATGTTAATCAGACCTCATCTAACAGCCCAAATAAGACCCCCAATGTTAATAATCTTTTATCAGCCCCCTATTGCCAGTGCCTCTTATCAGCCCCCAGGAGTCTTATCAGCCCCCATTGCCAGTACCTCTTATCAGCCCCCAGGAGTCTTATCAGCCCCCATTGCCAGTCCTTCTTATCAGCCCCCAGGAGTCATATCAGCCCCCATTGCCAGTGCCTCTTATCAGCCCCCAGAAGTTTTATCAGCCCCCATTGCCAGGGCCTCTTATCAGCCCACAGGAGCGTATCACCCCACCCATTGCCAGTGTAGTAATATCAGCAGCCCCTAAGAGCCTCATATTGAATAAAATAAAAATAACACTTACCTCTCCTGCTCCTGGACGCTGCTGCTCCTCTCAGCCAGCGCCCTTCATCCTCCTGCTGTCGGATGCGCTGTGAACTGGCACGCACAGCGCGAGGTCACATAGCACCCTGACTCTGTGCACTGCACTGCCGACAGCTGAGCGGAGGACCAGGAAGCGGTGAGTACAGACTATTCACCACTTCCTGGTCCTCCTGTGCTATAAGCAGGGGCATTTTTCGCACCATAAGACGCAGGGGCATTTTTCCCCCACTTGTGGGGCGAAAAATACAGTAAGTCAATTTCACATGAAAACCATCAATAGACCCAATGGGGCAGAAGGACAGACCCTTTGTCAGGGTCAGCAGATGAGCAGGTCGCTGTGCTGCCGCTGTTACCGTTCAGACGCATCAAACCCCATTCTGGCCTCCACCAGTCATTGCTAGGGACGTGGCAGGTTGCTACTTGTCTCGCGTCCTTGATTACTTGCCTTGTACTCTGAGCACTCGCAGGGTTAAGTCAGCTATGTTGTTTGCTCTGGTCCTCCTCGGGTGTGGTCCTTGATTGACAGACTTCCAACCCCTATCAGGCTCTGGGGGTGGGAGTCCTGTCTGTATAAAACTTCCTGGCTTACTGCCTCTCATTGCCAGTTCTACTTGGTCTTTCTGCCAGCACCTGTGTATCTCCAGTGTCTGCTACCTGATCATCCGACGCTGCATTTGTGTACTGACTTCGCCTACGGATCTGACTCTGTACTTCGTTGCCTCTCCAGTGTTCCTGACCTCGGCTCGTATTTACTGCGCTCTGTATTTGCTTGTACTAGTTTACCCCTCGTGCTTGACCGCTGACTGTCTGACTTAGTTTGGGGTGTTAGCCTTGTGTTGCCATTCCAGTTTCCCTAGCAGCTCAGGGATTGTCGCCCAGTTGCCCCCCTTGGACCTTAGCCTTGGGTGTGGCAAGTAGGTAGGGACAGGGGTTGCAGGTGAGATAGGGTTCTCCATTCTCCTTGACCCCAGACCTCCCTGACACCCTTATTAAGAAGTGATATCTCAGATGGTGAAAGATATTTACAACTTACGGCTCAGTTATGTCTGTTATAGAGGACTGTCCTTCCCTTGTCCCTTTTGGGTTAGTTGATTCAGACTCTATGGGGGTTTCATACAGCGAGTCACTCTGGTGTTTCTTCTACCTGTGGTGTCTCCTCTGTTCTTAGGTTTTTTTCTCCACCATTTGTTCCCAGAGCCATGTTTGATACACATGATTGAATAAACTACTAAGAACTGGAAGAGTGCTGCAGCTTTTCTTCATTATTTCATATTGCCATCATGTAGTAATTTTGAAAATCAATTTTTCAAAACTGTCTTTTTTAAGGATGAATTCAGTTCTGAAGTCACTTAAAGGGGCTTTCGTAGTAGAAACCCCCATAAATTACCCTATTTTAGAAACTAAATCCTTCAAATTATTAAAAACTGTATTTTGCAGATTTGTTTTTGCAAGAATTAAAGCAAAATGGAACACTGTAAGGGTTAACTGCAAAAAAACCCTCAATATTTATTAACCTGATTCTGTAGTTTACAAAAAAAACCATATGTGGTCGTAAATCTCTTCATGGGCACACGGCAAGGAAAGGAGCGCAATATTGTTTTTGTAAGGCAGATTTTACTAGAATTGTTTTCGGGTGCCATGTCACAATTTAAGGTACCTCTAGAAATGAAACCCCAAAAAGTTACCCCATTTTTTAAATTATCCCCTTCAAGGAATTGATTAAGGGATGCAGTGAGTGCTTTGACCCAATAAGTGTTTTACAGAATTTAGAAACACGTGGCTGTGAAAATGAAAAATTACTTTTTATTTCCTATAAAATTTAGCTTTAGCCCAAATTAGTCATTTTCAATAGGTGTAACAGAAGAAAAACCACTCCACAATTTATTATGCCTTTTTTTCCCCTGAATACAGCAACACCCCATGTGTGGTCATAAACTGCTGTTTGGGGACACGGCAGGGCTCAGAATGGAAGTAGTGGCTCATGTGGAATTTGCTGAAATTGTTTTTAGGGGCGATATTTTGTACCATTTTGGGGTACAAATCACTTTTTGATTGCTTTTTAGAACATTTTTAGGAGGTGAAGTGGGAAAATTTGCAACTCTGTTGGTGTTTTTTTATTTCTTTTATGGAGATCCTCATGTTGTATGTATAATATGCTAATTTTATGCTGAGGGTCAATATGGTTATAATGATATTACATTTATAGGGGTTTTTTTATGTTTTACTACTTTTGCAGCATGAAATCACTTTTTAGTAAAAAATAATTTATATTTTGCATCACCATATACCAACATTATTAACATTTATATTTTTTCACCAATGTAAAATACATTTCACCAATGTAATGTAAATTCCGGCTTACGTTTTGTGGAACGGGCTAGAGTTTTAATTGCTACCATTTTGGGGTACATATGACTTTTTGATAGGTTTTATACCATTCTTTAGGAGGTGAGGTGGGCAAAATTTCCAAGTCTGTCAGTGATTTTTATTTGGTATGAGATTCCTTGTGCAATATAAATGATATGCTAATTTTATTCTGTGGGTTGAGATGGTTACTGTCATACAAAGTTTTTACAATGAAAAATCAAAAAAAGCAAAACGACCAGCTTCCAAAATATTATTCCAGCCTTTATTCCATATGCACAGTAAAAACCAACAAGTACCGAGTCCTTGTCTACGCGTTTTGAATCACATAATACTGATCCTTAGTCATGATGTAATAGAACATCTGAGACTGAAGTTTAAATAGCCAAGATCAATTAAAAGTAGGCGGAGTAACATAAGTGCGCCACCATACATAAAATATTAAAGCACGAATATGCAAACATAAAACTAATAATAGCAATAATCATATGAAAAAGAATCAGTAATGAAGAATTAAATCAGGTTTTCAGTTCAAACCAAAAGGAGTACAACAACCCATTTGAAAAATCCAATATGACTCCCTGTTAAAAAGCTTAGGCTTGTAGTCCCCACCCCTACTTGGGGGGTTAACTCTCTCCAAGTCATGAACAAGGAGGCCTGTTGTATCCCCTTTATGGACAACTGCAAAATGTAAACTCACAGCTGAAACATTGCGGATTTTTGTATGTGGTATGTCAGAGATATGTTTTCTTATTCTGACTTTTAAACTGTTGGTGGTACAACCAGCATATTGTAGACTACAAACAGAACAAGTAATGCAGTATACCACATATGCAGTGTTACAGTTAATATATTGCTGTAGTTGATATACTCGTTGATTTGCCATGGAACAGACAGACGAACCCATTTGAATATAACTGCAACACATGCATATATGGTGCCCGCATTTGTAAGTACCTTTGTATGTCAACCAGGTGGACTTTTTTATCTGCTGATCAAAAAACAAACTCGGAGTAATTTCCCGTGCAAGCGTGGGCGCACATTTTATTCCTTTATCCACGATGCCTGTCCAGTGTTCGTCATAGCTCAAAACTGACAAATGCTTTTTGACGATATTACAAATATGAGAATATTCAGTACTATATTGCATGGCAAACACTGGAGAGGGATCGTTATGCTTAACTGGGTCTTTCTTGGAAGGAAAAATAAGATTTGTTCTTGGTTTAAATAAGGCCAACTTTTTAGCCTGCTCCAAAGTCCAATTTGGATATCCCCGTGCGGACAATCTATTAGAAATCATTTTGCTTTCCCTAGAGAAAGCATCGTCACCAGAGCAATTGCGCCTGGCTCTGATGAACTCTCCTTTCGGGATATTATAGACTACATGGTGAGGGTGGCATGATGAAGCTAGCAAGATAGTATTGCCAGCAGTATCTTTACGGTAAGTATGTGTACATACTCTTGATTTAATCACATCACCCACTAAAGTGAAATCTAAAAATGGAATTGTGGAAACATTAGAATACAAAGTAAACCGGAGATGACAAACATTGTCATTGAGGAAATCACCAAAAAATGGCACGGCCGCCACATCACCCGCCCATAAAAAGAGCTGGTCATCGATGTAGCGGCCGTACAATCTAAAAGAGGGACCCCAAGGACAATCATCAGAGAACAAAAAATGACTCTCCCACCATGCCATATATATATTTGCCATGGAAGGCGAAAATTTCGCCCCCATGGAAACACCTGTTAATTGAAGAAAAAAACGCCTGACAAACATAAAAACATTGTGTTTCAGCAGAAAAAATACCACCTGGTAGATAAAGTGCTGGAAGTCAACAGAAAAGTCAAAATAAATGGAAAAAAAACGTCTAAGTGAGACAATGGCAAGATCATGAGGAATGACTGTATACAATGAAGAGATCAGGCAAAGTCTGACTGCCATGTAAAATCAGAAAAAGCCTGGAGAACCGCCATTGTGTCCTGCAAGAAACCTGGAATACATTGTACTAATGGTTGAAGTAAACTATCCACCCAAGCTGAAAGACGTTCACTAAAGGAACCAATTCCTGCCACTATGGGTCTCATGGCAGGGGGAAATCCCCCCTTGTGGATTTTGGGCAACGAGTGGAATATTGGGATAACCGGATGCTGAACAAAAATGTAATCCACTTGTTTTTGATTTAAGAAGCCCATTTCCAAACCATGAGACAAAAGAGGCAGCAACTGTTGTTGAAAAGTGGGGGTAGGATCATGGATAAGTTCAGAATAAGTATCTTTATCCTCCAACATTAGGAGATTTTGTTATTTATAGACTGAACGATCCATGACCACCACAGACCCTCCCTTGTCAGCTTGCTTAAAGGGGTTCACCAAGTTATAAATATTGATGACCTATCCTCAGGATAGGTCATCAATATCAGATCGGCAGGGGTCCGACACCCGGCACCCCCGCCGACCAGCGCTGCCTCCTCTTCACTGTTTACACGCTGGCCGTAATGGGGTAGTGGTGAGTAGGTGTAATTACACCTAACTGCCCCATTCATTTCTATGGATAGAATCGCTTCCATAGACTTGTATGGGAGCGATTCTTCCCATAGAAATGAATGGGGCAGTGAGGTGTAATTACACCTACTCACCACTACCCCGTTACGGCCAGCATGTAAACAGTGAAGAGGAGGCAGCGCTGGTACGGCGCGCGCCTCCTCTTCAAACAGCTGATCGGTGGGGGTGCCAGGTGTCGGACCACCACCGATCTGATATTGATGACCTATCCTGAGGATAACCCCTTTAACAATGATTTCTTTCATGTTTTTCAATTCTTTTAAAGCAACACGCTCACCCGATACTTATTCTGAACTTATTCATTTTATGTATGGTGGCGCACTTATGTACTTCTCCTACTTTTAATTGGTCTTGGCTATTTAAACTTCAGTCTCAGATGTTCTATGACATCATGACTAAGGATCAGTATTATGTGAACCGAAACGAGTAGACAAGGACTCTGTACTTGTTGGTTTTTACTGTGCATATGGAATAAAGGCTGGAATATTATTTTGGAAGCTGGTCGTTTTGCTTTTTTTTATTTTTCACTTTATGTGTAGCACCTGTTGCCAGTGATGACCGTGCTTCCTATCGGTACTTAAGAAGGTGAGGGAAGTGCTTTTACTACTATTTAAAGTTTTTACAATATATGGGTTTTTTATGTTTTACTAGTTTTGCAGCTTAAAATCTCTAATTATTAAAAATAAGTTATATTTTGCATCACCATATACTAACATCCATTAAAAAAATAAAATTTCAGCAAACATTGCTATCTGAGGGATGTTTTTTTGAGGAACGGACTGCAGTTTTTACTGTTACAACTTTGGGGTACATATGACTTTTTGATCCCTTTTTATTCATTTTTTAGGAGATAAAAGGACAAAAACAGCAATTCATCATTGTTTTTAATTTTTTTTTTACATTGTTCACTACAGGCTTGGATCTGATTGGTCCCTTGCCAGCATTTCCCATGTCCCCTCTGTCAGGGAGAATGGAGAGTCTGGGGTTATGACACTTTATAGTGTCACAGCGTTCAGTTAGAGTTTGGGTGTAACTGAATGCCCAACTGCGGAAACTATCCTGTAATCAGGACGTACAGTTAAGCCCATATGCAGGAAGGCATTAATATCAAAATTAATACAGGAAGTTCACAATTTATTGCTTCTCACAGCCTTAGTTCAAATGTTGACTTTGTAGGTACAATTCACGTTGAACAGTGATGAATTTAGGCTCAGGTACAAGCTCGTCTTGTCGGAAGAACAATACCTGGGATGGAGTATGAGAGGGACCTTCTTCCAGGACTATATCACGGAGATAAGAAGCCTCAGCGCCACATACAGAACCTGCCATCAACCATTTTACCTCCAGATATATATACACCACACATTGTAAATATGGGACATTTGGTCAGGAATAATGAAACTTATCCATTACACAATTCCATCAGGGAGACTTCTGATTGGCTCCAAATTTATTTTGCAGCATAACAGGGACCCCAAACATAATGTCCATATCATTAAGAACTATCTTCAGCGTCAAAAAGAAAAGGGAGTCCAATAAGTGAGGATATGGCCTCCAAGTCTGTCTGAGGACAAAAGGATCTGAACAAGCCTACATCCATAGAAGATCTACAGTTAGTTCTCCAAGATGCTTAGAATAACCTCACCGTCAAACTGGTGCTGTTTTGAAGGTAAAGTGTGGCCAAACCAAGTATTGATTGAATTTAGATTTTACTTCATATTTTGCTAATAAAAATTAACACTTTTTTTTAACATTCTGACTCTGCAGCATTTTTCCACACCTGCCTAAAATTTTTGTACAGTATTGTGTGTGCATATAATATAAACACACACACAATAGATAGATAGATAGATAGATAGATAGATAGATAGATAGATATGCATACATACAGAAAAGGAGAGAAAAAAAAACTATTGCTGGTGACATGTCCACAAGAAGCACATTATTTGGTTGATGACATCACAATGGCTGGTGGTGTGTTTAGAAAAGGCACCATATTTGGTCGATGACATCACAATGGCTGGTGACATCACAGTAGCTACCTAGGCAGCTACACAGGTAAGAATCTTTGTATTCACTTGCTGCAGCCAGCGGAAACACTTGTGAGCGCCATCCCTTGCGGATTTTATCTTCAATACTTTTGCCTTTGCCAAAAAATGAAGGCAAAAAAGAAGAGAAAACATTTAGATGAAGGAGAGAAGAAGGAGAGAGAAAAGAATGGTGGTGATGATGTCCAGGAGAAGCCAGGCAAAGCTGAGAAACCAAGAAAGAATCGGCTCTTAGCGCGCCTACAGAAAACCTGGGCAAGGATTGCTGGGCGTAAGAGGAGGAGAATTTCCATCCAAGAAAAGAGAAGTTCAGAAGAACTCCCAGGACCCAGCCACATCAATATGGTGGACAGCATAGGTAGGAGGACATTATTTACCTTCTTCTTTATAATACAAGGTTATGGTCATTGCCACAGTACCCCATGTTACTGACAAAAGGATCCCAAGGCTATAGATACAAATTCACTGAGATAATGAGGAATTTATCAAAGGTGGTGGAAAGTGGAAGGTGTTGTCCATAGCAACTATAGCAACCAACCAAATTCCAGTTCTCATCTCTTACAACCATATTGAAATAATAAAAGCTATGTGATTAGTAGCTGCAAGCAACTTCTTCACTTTCCATCTGCACCAGTTTCTGAAGAGCAGTGGTGACATGTCATAATGAATATAATATGTACTATACCAATCAGGGATACAGTTATAAGTTGACTGCCCTTTCTATAAAATAACAGAGTCAATATTACAAATATAAAGGGGTTTGACGATTGAAGGGCTTATCCTGAAAGGTCATCATTGTCACATCAGTGGCCATGTGACCCATGTATAGTGATGTAAATGTCCTGGGAAGAGGCTATGGGGCTGATCTGTGGGAGTCACCTCCGTAAATCTGATACTGATGACATATCCTGAGGATAAGTCATAAATATCTTTTCCTAGATAACCTCAAATGTTTTCAAATAATTCATCCTTTTTGTGCCTGACAATTTCTATTCATTTGTAATCTTGTTTCGCTCCTGCCACCTGCACCAGGATTAATCCTTAGCAGACTCCAAAGAGGCTGTGCCGTTATATCTCCCTGGATTATTGCTGGAGCTGACTGATAGCTGAGCTCCTGCTGTAATAGCTGGGATCGGAGCTAACTCTGATCTCTGTAACTTAACCCCTAGAAGTCATTAAAAGTTTAATAAGTGGTATGTCTCCCAAAATTGAGTCACTATAAAAAAAACTATTCATCCTACAAACAATAAAACCCTCATAATGCTGTATCAACAGAAAAATAAAAAGTTATGGCAGTGAACATAAACACAAAAAAACAAACGGCTGATATTAAAAGAATTTTAATTCCCAGCCATGCTAGACTTATCACAGTGGCTCTTCACAAGGTTAGATTATACATTGGGTGTATGGCAAGACTCTTTTGTCTAACTTTATACCAGGTATTGGTTGGTTTAGTTTGACATAGAATTTTATACCAGGATTGAGGTGAAATTCCATTTGTCTTAGGCCATACCCCATTCCTGCTAACCCATATCCCTTTTGTGAGGTAGAAGCACACAGGATTTCACTAAATCTAGTTGCGTCAAATTGCACTAAATTGTGGTAGACTTTAAGACAACGTTTAGGTGCATTTCATTAGTGCATGTGGACCATTGGTCTTATACCAGGCAAATGCACAACCCTGCTTCCAATTTGGTGTTCTCTTCACAGACGTTATGGTTTATGGTATGTGGCAACCATTCACATATAATGGAGAACTTTAGTCTGCCAGGGTACAAATTACTGAGGAGAACCAATATAAGATCCATGCCTTAAAAGCACACATGAACAAGGGTTGTCTACAAAGTCCAAAGGGGTTGTCATTAATACATGTCGTTGGGTTAGACATTTTTCTGTCAGGTTCTCAAAACATCTTTTCAGCTCTTCCTTATTTACATTTTCTTTATGCTTCATTATATATAAAGTAGCATTTAGGTTTCTGATGCGATTTCTTATACAATAATACTATATATATATATATATATATATATATATATATATATATATATATATAATTTTACTTCTTTTTTTTTTACATAACACCAAAAGAGAAAGAAAAGATGGTTCAAACGGAGGTAAATCGAAACATCATGGCCGATTACAACAAGACAGAACTGGAGACAGACAATTTAGTGGAACAGGAAATGCTAACAGAATACCATCAGATTCATGACCTGATCCACAACATGGAAGAGCTCTACATCCAGTACTATGGTGGACAGGACAAAGAACAATATGAAGCTGAAATGCTAGCAGAATACCATCAGATTCATGACCTGATCCACAACATGGAAGAGCTCTACATCCAGTACTATGGTGGACAGGACAAAGAACAATATGAAGCTGAAATGCTAGCAGAATACCATCAGATACATGACCTGATCCACAGGATGGAAGATCTGTATGTCCAGTATTATGGTGGACAGGATGGAGAACAACTGCAAAATGAGGATGGAAATAACAAGAAAGATGGAGAGGAGAGACAGGAGAATGCAGAGAGAGCCAAGAAAAGCCAAAAAATCCTGCTCTTAAACCGCCTACAGAAATCATGGGCGAGGATTGCTGGGTTTAAATGGAAGAGGACAAGTTCCATCAAAGAACAAAGTCCTTGTGAAATCCCAGGACCCAGTCAAATCAGAGGTAGGAAACCATGAAGTATCTGGAAATGTTCATGGGAATAGTTCAGAACCATTACAGGTTACACAGAGTTAGGGTGCATTCACACAATGCCTGTGGTATTATTTACTATATGTTCCAGATAGCTCATGGCATATATGGGAATGAGATCCAGATAAACTCTCATACAAAAAAAAAAGAATTCTAGCTTTTAGGGTATGCCATATTCTTATTCAAGTCCTTTTAAAACCATCCTCTAAGCAGTCTCCAAACATCATACTACGGTGGGGTATAGCAGAAGCATGCAATACTATATTAGTCCTATTCATGAGTAGTGTTGTCCGTAATGTGTCGACTGTGGGGGGGGGAGCCCTCTTTATACCATACATGCTTCTGCTGCACCCCATTTTATAATATTCACACACTGTTTAGATCATTTTAACAGGACTTGATATTTAGGAGATATTTAGGAGATTGGGTAATAATTTGATTTAATATTCTATTGTAGTGTTTAGCTCGTGGCATATCTGGGAGACTTTCATACCAACTGTGCAAACGCTACTTTCTGACCAAATATACACCACTTTTTGGTGTATATTTGGGGCAGATTTTGTAGCAAAGGTGGTTTTGAAGCAAAATATGCGACTTCCTAACCTTCCACACCCTGTATGCCACTTCTAAAAAAGGCATGCGTGGCGTGAAGCATGGCAGGCCCATCTCATTTATCATTTTCTACAGCAGTTTTTGGGGTAGAAAATTATCTAAATCTATACCATCAAGGGAGCTGGTGTAGATTTAACGCTGTTGTACTCCGCCAATCTAGGTGCCTAAATTACATGCGCTGGCCTCTACATAACTTAGACACATCAAGCATCAGTGCAGGGTTATTAAGACCAGTATCTAAAGCACTGGCCTTAATAAATGTGCCCCATTTGTCTAACTATAGAAACACATAGGCCTCAAATTGGTATTTAGGTTTTTATTTAGGGTTTTATCCTCTAATGAATATAATGTAGATTTTTGGATTCATGAATGATTATTTATAAATATGTTTTGATGTGGGTTTTACTTGTATAAAATTCTACATAAATTGTTTCTTTTTTCTGAAAACAGCCAAAGTGTCATCTAAAGGGAAGAAAAAGGAGGACAATAAAGGGGACAATAAATGCATGAAGGTCAGTGACAAGAAAAAAGATGGTGGATCTGAGAAGTCGAGCTATAAAAGCAGCCCTCTAGAACAGGAAAAACCTGAGGAGCTCAGCAGATCTACCAAAACATCTCAGAGCAGCAGTAGCCATCACCAGAAAACTGGTTACTGTCTGGAGGAACCTGACCAGCCTGGCAAGAAAACATCTGCCACAGTACCCCTTTCAATAGAGTCCTTCACTTTCCATCAGAAACTGGGAGCAGGAAGCTTTGGTCAAGTCTACTTGGCAAGAGATGTCATCCGCCAGGAATGTGTTGCCATTAAAGTGGCGGATAAACGGGATTTTACGGAGCGTGGATACAGTTTGGTAGAACGCCATATCCTACAACTATCCCACCAGAGTCCTTACCTGATTCATGGCCTAGCCACCTTCCACACCCAAAACTTTGTCTATTATGTGATGGAATTGGCCACCAGAGGGGACCTATTTGTTTTTATGAGAAAGATCTTCCCTCTTGATACTGCCACCATAAGATTCATCTTAGCAGAAGTGGTCTGTGGCACAGAGTTCCTGCACAAAAAAGACATTCTACACAGGGACCTAAAGCCACTAAACATCCTTCTGACCACAGATGGCCATGTCAAAATAACAGACTTTGGCACTGCTGCAATGGGTGTGAATCAGGGACCCTCAAAGAGGAGCATAGGTACTCCAGGATTCGCAGCCCCAGAACTGGTGAGAGGCCACTCACATGGACGAGGGGTAGATTATTTTGCAATTGGTGTCATTCTGTATAAACTCTACACAAGAAGGGCTCCTTTCCCTGGAAAACATCTCATAGAAATTGAGAATTCTGTCCTCTACCGTCCTCCAGTCTACCGAGAGTCTCTGACTCCAGAAGCAGTCAACATCTTACAAGGGCTGCTGTGCAAAAATCAGTTCCAGCGGCTAGGAGTAAAAGGAGACATCAAAAGACATCCATTTTTTGCAGATATCAATTGGGGAGATGTGGAAGCTAGGAGAATGGCACCACCAGCGATCATGATGGCAGCTCCTATTGACCTTAATATAAACCAAACTCTGGACTATGCTGAATTGCCAAACATAATAAGATCTAAACATCAGAAGATCTTCAATCAGTTTAGCTTTGTCTGTCCGGAGTGGTCAAAACAATATCATCCTGTCATTGTGCAGACCCAAACTTGGATGGCCAAACTATTTACCAAGAGGCCATTCAGTAAGAAATAAAAGTAACTGGTCTGTGGATAAAGCTGGTGGATGACCAGTTCAAACCAGAAAAGCCTATCCATCAATATTCTCCATCTATGAATTCCACAAACTACCTGTCACCATGAAGCAGCTCCGGTAGAAGGCATCCCTACCAGCAATAATACCAGTAGATGCCACCATACCAGGTGAGTATGACGTGAAAAGAAGACATTCCCCTCAAGTTTTCATGCCAACTGAGAAGGCAATTATTATATCTCTCATAGATGGTCAATCAACATTAGAAACAAATTGAATCATGCTTTATTTCTTTTTCATAGGGGATTCTGCTTATTATAATGTCTCCATTAAGGCCTGTGACCTCCAGCTTACCACCATCACTTCTCATTAGATCTATTTTGCTGTCCACATAACAGCCTAAACCACCCACCATATCAATTTGACAATGTAAGTATAACACCTAGTGACATTCATAGTGTTATTATTGCTATGTAGCCAGGGGTGTATCTATAGAGGGTAACTATCAAGATGCATGAAGGCTGTGCCAAAGATAAATCGGCAACTTTAGTAAGTGACTAGGGATTGCGTGATCATAGTCTTTTTGTCTTTTAGCCTAATATTTACTTCCATCCATATAGTGGTTAATAAGAATTAGGCCTCAGTCACGCGACCATATTTTTGGTCCGCATCCGATATGCATTTTGCAGACTCATTCATTGCAGTGGGTCCTATATATCTATAATTATATATGTATTTTGCAGTCACACAAAAAATATAGAACATGTCTTATTCTGGTCCGTTTTGCGGACAAGAATAGGCATTATTACAATGTATCTGCAAAAAAAAAAAACGATGCGACTCGGAAGTCACACGGACATCATCCGTATTTTTTTCGGACTGCAAAATACATATGGTCGTGAGAATGCACCCTCAGACTATTTTTATCCAACCAAGGTACTTTAACTATCCTATAGTGACTAGATGTGGTGATACTTGAGGATCTCCATCATGTCTATAGTATAAAGCCCCTATTAAACCCACAATTATTGGTTTGTAGTCTTCATAGGAAAATTAGCTTGTATAATCAAGCAGCCAATAATCAAGCGTTTGCTCGTTCATCAGTCGATGGGCATCTTTCACCAGGATATAAGACACTCGATTATCGGCAGCACATCTCTCTGTGTAATCAGGCATGTGCTGCTGATAATGAATAACCGGTAGCAGTCGCTCCTCCAGCATCCTGTTTGGATTGGCCTGTGTAATCAGGCCGGTGTAACCAAGCACCAATGGATGTGTTCTCATCAGAGGCATAGCTAGAGGTTCAGCACAGGGGGGGCGAAACATACTTGAGTGGGCCCCCCACTTAGTGGCTTCCCAAACGCACGTTTCCAACTTCACAGGCACATACTACTAGTCGTGGTTATAATATTGTATTAGAAAGATGACTGTATAAACTGCTAGATCATCTATGCTGTTAAGTACAGTACAATAGATACCCTACATACCCTAGTCCAAATACTCTACCATATAATGAAGTAAAATATAGGAGTAATAGGAGTAAAAAACAAGGGGACTCCTATGTTAAAGGAAACCTGGCCCCAGTTTTTACATCACTAAACTAACAGTCCTTTGCCCCCATCAGACCTCAGATCAGCGTATTGTGCCCCATCAGACCTCAGATCAGTGTATTGTGCCCCCATCAGACCTCAGATCAGCGTATTGTACCCCCATCAGACCTCAGATCAGCAGAATGTGCCCCCATCAGACCTCAGATCAGCGTATTGTGCCCCCATCAGACCTCAGATCAGCGTATTGTGCCTCCATCAGACCTTAGATCAGCGTATTGTGGGCCCATCAGACCTCAGATCAGCGTATTGTGCCCCCATCAGACCTCACATCAGCAGAATGTGCCCCCATCAGACCTCAGATCAGCGTATTGTGCCCCCATCAGACCTCAGATCAGCGTATTGTGCACCCATCAGACCTCACATCACCAGAATGTGCCCCCATCAAACCTCAGATCAGCGTATTGTGCCCCATCAGACCTCAGATCAGCGTATTGTGCCCCATCAGACCTCACATCAGCCTACTGTTCCCCATCAGACCTCAGATCAGCGTATTGTGCCCCATCAGACCTCAGATCAGCGTATTGTACCCCCATCAGACCTCAGATCAGCGTATTGTACCCCCATCAGACCTCAGATCAGCAGAATGTGCCCCCATCAGTCCTCACATCACCCTACTGTGCCCCATCAGACCTCAGATCAGCGAATTGTGCCTCCATCAGACCTCAGATAAGCGTATTGTGCCCCCATCAGACCTCAGATCAGCATATTGTGCCCCCATCAGACCTCAGATCAGCAGAATGTGCCCCCATCAGACCTCAGATCAGCGTATTGTGCACCCATCAGACCTCACATCACCAGAATGTGCCCCCATCAAACCTCAGATCAGCGTATTGTGCCCCCATCAGACCTCAGATCAGCAGAATGTGCCCCCATCAGACCTCAGTTCAGCATACTGTGCCCCCATCAGACCTCAGATCAGCAGAATGTGCCCCCATCAGTCCACACATCACCCTACTGTGCCCCCATCAGACTTCAGATCAGCAGAATGTGCCCCCATCAGACCTCAGTTCAGCATACTGTGCCCCCATCAGACCTCAGATCAGCAGAATGTGCCCCCATCAGATCTCAGATCAGCGTATTGTGCCCCCATCAGACCTCAGATCAGCGTATTGTGCCCCATCAGATCTCAGATCAGCGTATTGTGCCCCATCAGACCTCAGATCAGCGTATTGTGCTCCCATCAGACCTCAGATCAGCATATTGTGCCCCCATCAGACCTCACATCAGCCTACTGTGCCCCCTCAGACCTCAGATCAGCGTATTGTGCCCCATCAGACCTCAGATCAGCGTATTGTGCCCCCATCAGACCTCAGATCAGCAGAATGTGCCCCCATCAGTCCTCACATCACCCTACTATGCCCCCATCAGACCTCAGATCAGCGTATTGTGCCCCCATCAGTCCTCACATCACCCTACTATGCCCCCATCAGACCTCAGATCAGCGTATTGTGCCCCATCAGACCTCAGATCAGCGTATTATGCCCCATCAGACCTCAGATCAGCGTATTTTGCCCCCATCAGATCTCAGATCAGCGTATTGTGCCCCCATCAGACCTCACATCAGCCTACTATGCCCCCATCAGACCTCAGATCAGCCCACCCAGCCACATAAGATGAAAATAAAAAACCTTTCTTACCTGCGTGCAGCTTCAGGTCATAGTGCGCGCCGGCCAGGGAAGACAGTGGAGCACCGGACCGGAGGGCAGCAGCAGTGCGGGACAGGTAAGAAAGGTTTTTTATTTTCATCTTATGTGGCTTGGTGGGCTGATCTGAGGTCTGATGGGGGTCCCTAAATACAAGTGAGCGCTTCCATAATGGAAGAGCTCACTTTACTCACCTGATAGTTTTAAGGTCATCCTTGCTGGGCCCCCCCTGAGTCACTGGGCCCGGAGCCGTCGACCCCCCCCCCCCCGCCTCCCCGGTAGCTACGCCTCTGGTTCTCATCCATCGGCGCTCAAACTGCTCATACTAATTTCACAGGATCCAGCACAACTCTCCAAATACAACTGTCCCGATGGGGCACTGTAATAGCACATTTAATGTGAAGATCTAACTGTTCCTGTAAAGATTACATGATATGGAAAGTGTTTCTTCTATCAGATACTGACCCAGACATGTATATCTATCTTCTTATAGTAAACACCGGATTAGACAAATCAACTGGACTTTCCCTTTAACCGGATATGACAAACCTACCGAGTGTCCACCACTTAACATCGACGTAGATTGGAGAAACAATAATCCAGGGTTTCATTCCGATCGCCATATTTGGGGTCAGGAAGGAATTTTTTCCCCTTATATGAGGACAACTACTACCCTCAGGGGTTTTTCGCCTTCCTCTGGATCATCATAGCAAGTAGTTATAGGTTGAAATTGAAGGACTTCTTTCAGCCATACTTGCTATGTAACCATCTACAATGTGGTGGCAGAGACAGAAGGAACCTGCAAAGATAGAAAGCAGATCCTTCACCTACCGGACATGACAGAAGGAAGCTGCTAAGATATAAAGTAGCTCCTTCACCTACCGGACATGACAGAAGGAAGCTGCTAAGATATAAAGTAGCTCCTTCACCTACCGGACGTGACAGAAGGAAGCTGCTAAGATATAAAGTAGCTCCTTCACCTACCGGATGTGACAGAAGGAAGCTGCTAAGATATAAAGCAGCTCCTTCACCTACCGGACATGATTGTAAGATCTTTCATGAATTAATAAATAAAAAGTAACACCTATAGAGTTTGTCTTTATTGTATCGATACATAACAACTACAATAAGTATGGTGCGACTTCACATTATGCTGGGCTAAGATCAATGCCAGATTGGGACATACTGTAAATTCAGCCCTGGCATTTGAAAGCATACAGGCCCACCATAAAATGAAGGCTTCACAGAAACACTATTTGGAGTTGTCACTATCCCAGAAGGAGAGGGCATTAATATGAATATTTCTTAGCTATTTGTGCATTTCTGGTAATTTTTCTAGTACATGCTAACTGCAGGTTATATTCATATACTATTTTTTTGGCATCATATCCTTCACATGTTCACACAGGATAATGGTCGGGGACAAGTGTTTTTGCTTCCAAGATGGATAGATAGATGAGCAATGGCTCTATAGATGGTAGATGGTGAATGATAGAACGGCATGGATGGATGATAGCTGGGGAATGATGGATGGGGTATGGAAGGCTGATTGATGGGGAATAGCTGATAGATGGAGGGTGGATGGTTAATAGATGGGGGATGTATGGATGGAGAAAAAATGGATGATAGATGGGGGTTGGATGATAAGTGGGGGATGGATGGATAGATGGGGGATGGATAGATAAGATAGATAAAGGTACAAAACCATAGGGAGTGCAGAGATTTCGGCTTCATCTGCACCCAATAGACTGAGGTTGCCCATTAGGGCTCTCTTCGCCATATGAGAAGACCAGTAGTGTAAATGAAGCATTATAGGTGATAAATGATTTTGAATTTAGATCCTGGAGTTACAGTACAGGTTACATGAATGAATGGATGGACAGACTTACTGAGATATTTGGAAATGACAGAGAGAGATTACACATATAAGCATACAGTATACATGTATTCTTTAGCAGGATCCTGGAGAATGGGAGAATTCCTTTTCTAGAACAGCTTTGTAGGTGGCAGGAGGATTCAGCAGACATGACAGACAGGAACAGAAGTGAAGTGTGAATACAGGAACAGTCTGGTCAGGAAACCTTCATCATTGTCACCTCCTGAAGCCTGAGTTCAATCCAGACCTGGCAGGAATGACAGCCTAGGGTAAAGTTCCTGAGCTGCTCTCTGCTATGTACATTGACAGCCCCTACTCCTTCTGCTGCTGGAGGAAGCTATGTAGCTGCACTAACAGAGTGCAGGTTACAGAGCAGTGAATAATGCTAGAAGATAGCGCTGTTGCACAGAGCACTCACTGCAATACACAGCCTACGACAGCTAGTGACAGTAATAGGCTATATAGTGCAGGCAGGGGCGGACTTGGCATTTCTGGGGCACGACCTTTATTGTGTAGCAAAATAAAACAATCCTTGCACCCTCGAGAAATTCATTGTTGGCCTGGCCCTCAACACACTGGTATGCCATCATCCCTCTATCCCATGTATATGATCCTACTGTTCCTAATATACCTTCACTATGCCCCAATTAGCACCAATCTCTCGACCCCCTGTGTCAGCACTCTCCTCCAAACACCGCTCTGTCTCTAATGTATCACCACTCTTTCCCAATGTGTTCTAAAAGTCACTCTTCCTTCACACCTCTTGTCTCACATTCAGTCAGTTACTGCAGTGAAATGGCCAAATAGTGACTGGTTGAGTGTGATGACACAAGTGAATAGAGGGACTGTGCTCTAGTGACTGAACATGAGAGCCTCAGTCAGTGCTGTGGCTATAGAGTGCACTCATACACTGCTATGCCTCTGAGTGCACTGAGCCAAGAGAAGGTGGACTCCCAGGAGTCCATCAATGCCTTGCGCCAAAGGAGGACTGAGAGCTGGGAAGCCAAACTCTCTGGCCTAAAGCCAGATGACTTGCGACCTCCTTCAGTCACAGTGTAAGGTACGATGGTGGATGGCGATAAACGCCCTCTGACCAGTGAGGAACACTGGAACAGCTTTACTACAGATGATTCCATAGTATAGCAACAAACTCTTGTACTTGTAAAACAGCTTAATGTATATTAAATAGTGACACTGTCTCTTTAGGAACTGAGCTGATGGCAGGGAGGGTGTATGCTGATATACAGGACTCTTAGCTTAGCCAAGCAGGAGCCCGCTCCACTCAGCTAATCCTGGCATAGCAAATGGGTACAGGTTACTCATGTACTATGCCAAGAGTTAGTAAACCTCTGAGGCAGCAGTGTACAGAGAATTGAATTTTAAGCGCACAGGAAATGGTACACTTTAGGATGCAAAACTGTAATAAAAATACAAAAAGCCTTAATAAAGTATACTAGAAAAAGTTTTACTATGCCATTAGGAACATCTTAATAAAATTGTATTCAAGCGTTTAGTTGCTCTTTAAAGATTGAAAGGAGTTTTTAACCCATAAATACTGCATATTGAGGCAACGACCTTGCCACTAGGCTACAAGCTTGCCTAGTATGGGCCTGGGAATTTCTTCATCTATGTGATTCAGCATAGAAATACACAGTAAAGCTAAAAGTCATTTTGACGCTGATGAGTAAAGAAAGTCAGACATCAAAGTCACACATGACTTAAATTTGTCTTTTATCTAGGGCTTAAAAATCTCATTTTTTTAAAGATTGAAAGGGGTTTTGAACCCAGGAATACTGCATATGAGGCAATTACCTTACCACTGAGGCTTGCCTAGTGTCAGCTTGGGATATTCTTCATCTATGTGAAAAGTCATGAAGAAAGTCAGACATCAGAGTCACACATCACTTGAATTTGTCTCTTATCTAATTTTTAAAAACATTAAATTGTCATTTTAAGGTTTCTATTGGGTCTAGTGGTTTCTTGAACCCAAAAACTCCATTTTATAAACAAGCAGCCTAACCACTGAGCTATCCTTTTATCTACCATTGTTGCATATTAGCTCACAGCATTTCAGACACAGAGCTAGGAGCTCAGCTATAGATTTTCTTTAGCTGTTTGTTAGCATACAAATACACAGTATATATATAACTCATTCTGACTTTGACCCTTACCTATGAAGACCTTTGAATAGTCAAATATCAAGATCAGGCGTCAGAGTCAGGTGTCAGAGTCAAATATCAAAGTCAGGTGTCAGGGGTAAGGTGTCAGAGTCAGGTGTCAGGGATCAGAATCAGGTATCACACTGACAATATTCTGATACTTGACTATGATATCTGTCCATGTCCTAAAATGCACACTGTATCTAAGGGGGTATGACACTTATTCTAGTCATTGTGGGGGTTTTCAGGTAACAAAAATGTATAACCAATTCTAACCTCATAATACAACAGTACTGCCAGTAATGCTTACTAAAAATAGCCAAGAAAAAAGATTTACTTCTTCAAAGTCATTAATGTTCCCAACAAACATATTCAAGGTGTTTCATCATGAACGTTCATACAAATCAAGTATTACAGTTATCAATGGCAAGATGTGATACCACCTACTACTTCCTTCCTATTCTGTGTCTTCATCGTTCTTCATCTGTAAAACCAGTGCAACCTGTGCTAAAGAATATGCAGTATGAATGCACATTTCATTTTACTTCACAATTAGCCATGTCAATGATATTCGTATATGAAGAGATATATAAAGAGAATTGCTATAACAATGCATAGCACAGCTACATTTTTGGCTTATAAATGTGCTGAAGTATCGAGGGATAAAGAAATCTTGTATCTCATCATAGTTACAGGTCTCATATCTTGACCATATAAGACAATGACTAAAGTTTAAAAAGTTGTCATTTACAGTTAATTTTGTTGTTCTGGATAGAGATGAGCGAATCTATTCGCCGCTTTGTAGATTCGATACGAATCTTGGAAATTTTCAGCTGCGAAGCAAATCTGAATTTTTTGAGATTCGCTCCGTTAGAGTCGAAAATGTTCTTAAGGCTTTCTACGCATTGGCTACATACTTGTCCGATAAATTGTACGCTAATGCTACGTATAAGGTACTCTATACGCTGTTACGTATGAATTCAATTAATTAACAAACTTTTACTGTTAGTTCGTTATTCGTGCGGCAAAAGAAGAAAGCAGTCACCTGACCTAGTGGGCAAGACTTGCTCTGATTGGCTCAGGCTCGGTAAGCCAGTGACGCATCACTTCTGCTGCGACTGCTGAGACGAGCAGAAGCATTGTGTGTGTGGTTCTGAGAGACTGAGACCTGTTTTGTTAAAATTGGGGTGTAATTGTTCTGGGAATCCATATTACACATATCAGGGATACTGCAGGGCAAGTGCAGGGCCAGTGCAGGGCTAGTAATTAATCAGGCAGGGAGAGAGACAGGGAGAGAGATAGGGAGAGAGACAGGGAGAGAGACAAAGACTAGCTGTAGGGCCACAGTCAAATGAAAAATGTCTTGAATGGATAAGCAAAAGAGGTCCAGTTCCAGCCAGACCTCAAGCTCTAAAAAAAAGGAGAAGGTGGCACAGGGCAGCAGTGCCAAAGAACCTGTAGTTGGAGCTTCTACTTGTAGAATTCGCAATACTTGGCCGTTGTTCCACCAGGCTAACCCACCAAGGCGCAAAATTGTAGTGGAGGAGAAAGTGGATGAGGTAGTAGAGTGGATGGCACACTCATCTCAATCACAGCCAGATGATGTGCTTTCTTCTGCTGATACAGTATCATGTAGGCAGGGGTCAGACTCAGAACGCAATCGCTAGACAATAGTACGCTGAGGATTTGTACGCAATTAGTATGCTCATGTGTACGTGTTCACAGAAGTTGTGTACCTTATAAAACTGAACGTTCGTTATTAGTGCACAAATGTTCGCAAAAGGCCACATAATAACGTATGATTTGTACGCAGATTTGCCGAATAGATTCGTAGGACATACGAATCTTATGAAAAGTTTGACGAATATTTGGCAAAGCGAATTTTGAATGATTCGTTCATCTCTAGTTCTGGACAATGTCATAAGTGAAAATGACAAATCACAGATCGATCTTTGCCTTAAAGGGGATGTCTCACTTCAGTAAATGGCATTTATCAAGTTAATACAAGGCACTTACTAATGTATTGTGATGGTCCATATTCCTTTGCTGGCTGGATTAATTTCTCCATTACATTATACACTGCTTATTTCCAGGTGTGATGATCACCACTAGAGCACAGATACAAGGTGGCCAGAATGGGAGCGTGCCTATGTGTGCTTCCACAGTCCTGGCTACCAGAGAGGCCGGACATTAGAAGGTGCCTTGTATTAACTTTTTCTACATGATAAATGCCATTTACTGAAGCGAGATCAACAACTTGAAGCTGTAGTCTGAGCTGTCATTTGGAATAAATGATTTTTCATCAACTGCATCAACCAAGATTTTGGTTGGCTAACTCTCTGCCATATTGCATGTTTCATAGTTGTCCTCCTAGTCCCAGAAAACTGGACATGTCAGCGTCAGCCACTTTTAGTGTACATCTAACAGGATTGTGCATACTTAGATCTAAAGACAACGTAAATCAATAAAGTTCAACTGTGACAACCCTCTGAAATACCAATTACCTAATTTTATGAAAAGAAAATCTTATAAATTCCAATATGGCAATCATGCAAAAATAATTCCCTAGATGACTTGTCCATCTCCAGTAATCTACTACAGATACTGTGTAATATTATACACAAAAAATGCATGCAGACCCTATTTAACCCCTTCCTTGTGAAAGGATTTTCTGTTTTTCACTAGCATTTTTTAACCCCTGATTTCTGGGTGCTATAACCTTTTTACTTTTCCTCTCATATAGACGTATGAGGGATTGTTTTTCATGGCACAAGTTGTACTTTCTAATGGCTCCATTCAATATTATATACAATGCAATGAGAAGCTGTAAAAAAATTCTAAATAGGGTGGAATTGGAAAAAATGCCACAATTCTGCCACAGTTCTATGAGTTTCTTTTTTATGGCATTCCATATGCAGTAAAACTGACCTGTTACCTTCCTTCTCTGGGTTAGCAGAATTACAGTCATATTTTTTATAGTTTTTCTTGTGTTTTAATACTTAAAAAATAATTTTAATTTCTTGTTTTTTAATTTAAAAAAATTAAAACTTTGAGTATATGAGTTTTTGATGACTTTGTATTCATTTTTTTGGGAGGTGAATTGATGAAAAAACGGTGAATTGGCCATTTTGATTTTTTTATTTACTGAAAGGGATAAATACATTTATATTTTAATACAATGAGCATTTAGGGACACAAAAGTGCTAATGAAGTTTATTTCTAATAATTTATTTTTATTTTTAATATAGGGTAAGCGGGTTGATTGAATTTTTTTATTTTCTTATGTTTAAAAAAAAAAAATTTGAAAGGCAAATTGTCCCTAGGGGACATTAACATGAGATCCTCAGATCACTTCTCCCAAAGGCAATGTTCCATAGGAACATTGCTGTGGCAAGCCTTGGGGCATACAGAAGGCCCAAAGCTGCCATAAAAACTGAAACGTTCCTTCGATCTTGGGGCGGGGGAGCCATTCGGGCCCTAGGACTGCAGTCATGGTGAAAAACCTCACTGATGGCATCTGAGTGGGTAAAAATCAGCTATCTGCGTTATAACCCATTACGGATTTAGCCTCTGAGTGTCTGCTGGGTAAAAAAGCCTGGCTGCTATGTCGCTCGGAAAACTCCTGAGCAGGCACCATATTTAAAGACCTGACATTCATAGTACAAGTACAGCGGGTGTCAGTAAGTGGTTAACATTACACTACAGAATGGGTCTCCTTTCTGGCTCAAAAAGGGGAGTCACAAGCAGAGTACACCACCCCACCAATGTGAAGTTCATTTTCCCTTATGTCTTTATAAGTCAGTTCTCTAAAGAGCACCTGTGTGATTTCCTGACCTGTTTTACAATATACTTGTATTCACCATAAAATATCAGTTTTGGAGTATCTTTTCTCTCATAATTCTGTGTTGTTCCTTCCTCTGTTTTTACTTCCAGAAATTCATGAGTAAATTCACTACTAGGTGTTATCATTTCACTTGTCAAAAGGCTGTTCTCCATACACAGTCTGATACTGTCCACACTGGTTGAACAGACTCAGAGAGTGTAGAGACATGTTTCCAACTGCTAAGGTTTTACTGCAGAGTAAATCGCTTTATGGCAGCCCCATGGGCCATAGACACATTGGTCAGGAGAGGACCTCATTGACTTCTGTAAGAGAGTTTGCTAGTCATGCTCTGTGACCTGTGCAGAGGTCATTATACAAGGAAAGAATAGATAAGCTTTGACAATTGTCAATATAGAAAAAAGACTGTGCTGCTCTTCTACCCAGAGGCAGTCAAGTTCAAGGTCAAGCCAATTCCAAATCAGTCGATATAGCCACACACTGCTATTAAAGCAGGTTTTTTTCTTTTTCCATTTACGACCCCTATTTATGGTCAAAAAGAAGCACCAATGGTGAAGTACCACAGACACAGAGATACGCTTCCCACTTTAAAGGGATTCTCCGGGAATTAAGAAAAGGAAAATACCTAAATATTACTTTATTAATAGAGATGAGCGAACATGCTCGTCCGAGCTTGGTGCTCGTTCGAGCATTAGGGTATTCGCATATGCTCGCTACTCGGACGAGCATATCGCGATCCTCGAGGAAATGGCAACTTCCTCTTCCTGCATGTTAGCCGCCTTTTTTCAGCCAATCAACATGCAGGAGAGTCTTTGGTACCTCCTAGCATCACGTGGAGCCCCTACAAGTCGATAGCAGGGATTGGCTGGCCAGATCAGATGACCTGGGAATATAAGAATCTGGTCCCGCGCTGCTCGCGTCATACGCCGTCTGCATGAGATTAGGGATAGAGCTGCTGTCTGTCAGGGAGAGTGTTAGGGCCTGAATTTAGTTGTTGGTTAGGCAGGAATTACCCACAAAGAACCCAACAGCCCTTCTAAGGGCTACAAGCACGTTTTTTTTTTGGTCTCCTCCTGGCTGCTGGCTGGGACTCGTAGTGCAGCTACCGCCATCTTGGCTGCACACTGTTAGGGCGTGAAATTAGAATCTGGTTAGGCAGGAATCATCCACAAAGAACCCAACGCTCCTTCTAAGGGCTACAACGACATTTTTTTTTTGTCCTCTCGGCTGCTGGCTGGGACTTGTAGTGCAGCTACCACCATCTTGGCTGCACACTGTGCACTGGTGGCAGAAAGGGGACGGCACATGGTCCACACAGACCCCAATGAAATTGCCCAAAGTCCTCTCAGTACTCATTTTTGCTGCTGCTGTACCTTGGCTTGCTGGGATCTGTAGTGCAGTCTAGGGAATACATTTGTCACTCAGTTATATAAACTACAGTCCAGTGAACAATTGTGAGGTGTGCTGTACAGCAGCGTCAGTCTATAAAATACATTTTTTCCCCTCAATTATATAAACTACAGTCCAGTGAACAATTGTGAGGTGTGCGATACACTTGCCGCAGTCTAGAGAATAATTTTTTTCACTCAGTTATATAAACTACAGTCCAGTGAACAATTGTGAGGTGTGTGATACACTAGCTGCAGTCTAGAGAATAATTTTTTTCACTCAATTATATAAACTACAGTCCAGTGAACAATTGTGAGGTGTGCGATACACTAGCCGCAGTCTAGAGAATAATTTTTTTCACTCAATTATATAAACTACAGTCCAGTGAACAATTGTGAGGTGTGTGATACACTAGCTGCAGTCTAGAGAATAATTTTTTTCACTCAATTATATAAACTACAGTCCAGTGAACAATTGTGAGGTGTGCGATACACTAGCGCAGTCTAGAGAATAATTTTTTTCACTCAATTATGTAAACTACAGTCCAGTGAACAATTGTGAGGTGTGTGCTACACTAGCCGCAGTCTAGAGAATAATTTTTTTCACTCAATTATATAAACTACAGTCCAGTGAACAATTGTGAGGTGTGCGATACACTAGCCGCAGTCTAGAGAATACGTTTTTTTCACTCAATTATATAAACTACAGTCCAGTGAACAATTGTGAGGTGTGTGATACACTAGCCGCAGTCTAGAGAATAATTTTTTTACTCTATTATATAAACTACAGTCCAGTGAACAATTGTGAGGTGTGCGATACACTAGCCGCAGTCTAGAGAATAATTTTTTCACTTAATTATATAAACTACAGTCCAGTGAACAATTGTGAGTTGTGTGATACACTAGCCGCAGTCTAGAGAATAATTTTTTTCACTCAATTATATAAACTACAGTCCAGTGAACAATTGTGAGGTGTGCGATACACTAGCCGCAGTCTAGAGAATAATTTTTTTCACTCAATTATATAAACTACAGTCCAGTGAACAATTGTGAGGTGTGTGATACACTAGCTGCAGTCTAGAGAATATTTTTTTTCACTCAATTATATAAACTACAGTCCTATGAACAATTGTGAGGTGTGCGATACACTAGCCGCAGTCTAGAGAATACGTTTTTTTAACTAAGTTATATAAACTACAGTCCAGTGAACAATTGTGAGGTGTGCGATACACTAGCCGCAGTCTAGAGAATACGTTTTTATTCTCAGTTATATAAACTACAGTCCAGTGCAAAATTGAGTGGTTTGCGGTGCAATAGCTGGAGTCTAAAGACTACATTTTTTTGCCTCAGATAGTAATTCTACTGTCTACTGAATACAGTTTTGGCCTCAGATATTAACTCAACAGTTTTGTGAATATACAAAATGTTGAACCCAAGGGCTAAGGGTCGAGGACGCGGACACGGGCGTGGGCGTTCAAGTAGTGTAGGGGCAGAGGCCGTGGTCCTGGGCAGGGTGACACAGTACATGTTGATGAGGGAGCAGTGGAACGCCGCAGAGTTTCGCTCCCTAGCTTCATCTCGCAACTTACTGGGTCACGTGGTACACCACTATTGAAACCACAAGAGTGCGAACAGGTGATGACGTGGATAGCGGACAATGCGTCCAGAAATTTATCCACCACCCAGTCTTCCACGCAGTCCACCCATGCTAGCCAAGGGAGTAGACCTCTGTCTCCTCCAGCTCAACCTCCTTCCCCCCAGCCTGCCCCCCCCCACGGAAAGTATGGATTCAGATCCGGCATACTCACAGGAACTCTTTTCAGGACCCTACCCAGAGACACAAACCACTGCTCAACAGCAACCTGAGCAGTTGCTCTGTCCCGATGCCCAAAATTTAGAACTTTCGCAGTCTGTGGGTGATGAGAGTGTGGAATTAGTGCAAGTAGTGCGTGAAGAGGTGTCGGATGATGATGATGATGAGACATGGTTGTCAGACAGTGACGTTGTTGTCAGGGCAGTAAGTCGGAGGGGGGAGCAGAGTGAGGAATCGGAGGAAGAGCTGGTGGATGATGAGGTGACTGACCCGAGCTGGGTTGGTAATCCAACTCAAGACAGTGCTTCTGAAGTGGAGGCAAGTGCAGCACCAGAACAGGTTGGAAGAGGCAGTGGGTGGCCAGAGGGAGAAGCAGGGCCAGAGCAGGTAGATCAGCAACTGTTTCACGGAGTCAAGTTCCCGTGCCGAGGCCTAGATGTTCGCAAGTCTGGAGGTTTTTTAAAGAAACTGAGGATGACCGACGGACTGTGGTGTGCAACCTGTGTCACACCAAGATCAGCAGGGGAGCCACCACTACCAGCCTAACCACTACCAGCATGCGCAGGCATATGAGTGCTAAACACCCGACTCAGTGGAACCAAGGCCGTTCACCTCCTGCGGGTCACACCACTGCCCCTTCCCCTGTGTCACATGCTGGCTCGGCGAGTCCACCCCCCGCCCAGGACCCCGGCATGAGCACGTCCCGCCCTACAACCACCCATTCACCTGCACGATCCTCCACAACCTCCACCAATGTGTCCCAGCGCAGCATTCAGCTGTCTTTGCAGCAGACATTTGAGCGCAAGCGCAAATACAATTCCAGCCACCCACATGCCCAAGCCCTAAACGTCCACATCTCCAAATTGTTGAGCCTGGAGATGCTGCCCTATAGACTGGTAGAGACTGAGGCTTTCCGCAACCTGATGGCGGTGGCTGTCCCTCGGTACTTGGTCCCCAGCCGCCACTATTTTTCCCGATGTGCCGTCCCAGCCCTACACCAGCACGTGTCACAGAACATCATCCGTGCCCTGACCAACGCGGTTAGTGATGAGGTCCACCTAACCACGGACACGTGGACAAGTGCTGGCGGGCAGGGACACTATATCTCCCTGACGGCACATTGGGTTAACTTGGTAGAGGCTGGGATCGAGTCTGACCCTGGGGCCACTCATGTAATGCCCACACCAAGGATTGCGGGGCCTACCTCGGTCACGGTTTCTCAGACTTATTATGCCTCTTCCTCCAACCCCTCCTCCTCCTCCTCTTCGCACAGAAACGCTGAGCCAACAGGCAATGTTTCTGAGGGCCAACTGGCGCTCTATACAAACAATGTTTACGGAGGGCCACCTACAGGCCCTCTCTCCAATAAATTTTTTAGTAGCGTCAAATACAGACACTCAAAAAACAATTTTACATGAGGGAGTGTCTCCCCGTCTGCCATCATGTTCGGTCAGGCTGTCCGTAGGTACACCACCTCTGTCGTCCGCAGAAGCGGCCACTATGAGGAAGGCCACGGCAAGAACATCCCCTTTTCAATTGAGAACAAGTGGAGACTTGTAGGAGGATGACACTTTTCTTCGGCAGTGGATTCACCTTCCCCTTTATCATTGCCAGACAACAGTTGGTGAAAAAGTAATTGGCAATGATGAAGAAAATGTAACGGTGCAGTGGACCGTCTGTGAAGCAAACCTATATATTCCCACCATGCCAGCCATGGGTTGTACATAAACTAATAACAGGAAAAACAAAAAAAATATTTTACAGGAGGGTCAACTACAGACACTCCAAAACAATTTTTAGGAGGGTCAACTTCGGACACTACAAAACAAATTTTTGGGAGGCTCACCTACAGACATTTGACTGCAATCTCAGTCTGACCAAGGCATTGATGGTGTCACTGCCATGCTGTGTCAGGCTAAATTTTTGGGTGCTTCACCTGCCACCTGAGTCTAACTTGGTCACTATGGGTTCACCGCCATGCTGTGTCAGGCTACATTTTTGGGTGGTTCACCTGCTACCTCAATCTAACTTGGTCACTTGTTGGTGTCACTACGCTGTCACCATGCTGTGTCAGGCTTATGCCTGCGTCGTGGGGCGGGGGATAGCACAGCAGTGCCAGCATGAGCAGTGGTGTCACCTGCAGGCGGTGATGGACCTTCGTTGCACCTAGTTGGGTGCTTTCCTAACATGTGCCAGCACATGTGCCTTGCCCATCTTGGTCTGGGTCAGCACAATTGCCTTGAGGGTCACCACCAGGCTGTTGCCCAGAATTTGGCATAATGGTACGATTAGGCAGCCTCAGAGGCATCCATGCATGCTGCCCCTGCTGTTTCCTGTCCATTTCTGTGGTGTTTCCATCATTTTCTGAGGTTTCCAGGTTTTCACGCAACCTTCCCTATGCAGAGCCCCAGTCCCCTGCAAAAAATGCTTGAGTCTCCCATTGACTTCAATGGGGTTCGTTATTCGAAACGAGCACCTGAGCATCCGGAAAAATTTGATTCGAATAACGAGCACCCGAGCATTTTAGTGCTCGCTCATCTCTATTTATTATAAATATATTCCCAAATACCTTTCATTAGCTATGTTGGTTTGTTTTGTCTAGGGAGCAATGATTAGAAGAAATAAAATGGCTGCAGTCCTATTAGTACACACAACAGCTGCCTCATCCTCTTCTCTGCTCTGTTTGTCAAGGATTATGATCCTGAATACAGATGATGAGATCTTCAGCTGAATCTCTGAAGGAAAGGAGCTCATTAGGAGACATGAAGTACAGAGAGGATGGACAGGACAGACTGTGGTAAAGGAGACTGCATACAAATGCTGCTGCTCATTATCCACATCCCCACATCCTCTCTATCCTTCATTTCTCCTCATGAACTCCATTCCTACAGATTCAGCTGAAGATCATATCATCTGTATGCACAATCATAATCACTGACAAGCAGAGAGGAGGATGAGGCAGCTCTTTACCTCAGTGTTGTGAAGTAACTTGTCCTCCTGTGTGATTAGGACAGTTTTTGTTTGTACTAATAGGACAGTGGCCATTTTGTTTCTCCTAATGATTTCTCCCCGGACAAAACAAGCCATTACAACTAATGAAAGGTATTTGGGAATATATTTACTAAAGTAAAGTAATATTTAGGTATTTTTATTTTCTTAATTCCCGGAGAACCCCTTTAATGTTCTTACAAAGGTAAATATATGTAGCACATATAGAGGGAGATTTTCCCTAGAATGCAGTTAGGGTATATAAAACACCCAGAAGAGGGTGGATTAGGAGCTCCTGAGGAAGCAGAAGCGAAACCTAGGTCGGGCGGTACACGAGGGAGAAACGCTGATTTTATGATGTGCCTGTGATGTTTTTATCTTTGTAAGTACATTAAAGTGGGAAGTAGGGATGAGCGAACTTTCGTGAAATTCGGATTCGTACGAACCGAACCTAAAACGAACCTTGCTATAACGACTGAATAATTGCAGCTACAATAGTGGGAGTCTGATAGGGTATAGTTTCGTTTAGTTGCATTTGCTATTACAATGAAAAAAGTTGAAAAAATCAAAGTGCAAAAATAGTCGTCGACAGCCAGGTCGACAACATTTGACAGCATTGAAGATGTCCACTGGAGCAGTCCATGTCATGCCAGAGCACCAAAAACACACAGTAGATCGTGGCACCAGCCCAAGAATAGGCTGCGTTGAAGTCGATGCGGTCTCAGTGACATCACAGGTCAGAAGACAGACAGGCGTACTCCAGCACTTGTATAGCACCCAGTCCAGTATAGTTGAGAAGAGACAATTGACGGAGGAGGAGGAGGAGGCGGCAGCACTTGTATAGCACCCAGTCCAGTATAGTTGAGAAGAGACAATTGACGGAGGAGGAGGAGGCGGCAGCACTTGTATAGCACCCAGTCCAGTATAGTTGAGAAGAGACAATTGACGGAGGAGGTGGCAGCACTTGTATAGCACCCAGTCCAGTATAGTTGAGAAGAGACAATTGACGGAGGAGGAGGAGGCGGCAGCACTTGTATAGCACCCAGGCCAGTATAGTTGAGAAGAGACAATTGACGGAGAAGCAGGAGGCGGCAGCACTTGTATAGCACCCAGTCCAGTATAGCTGAGAAGAGACAATTGACGGAGGAGTAGGCGGCAGCACTTGATAGCACCCAGGCCAGTATAGTTGAGAAGAGACAAGTTGAGGAGGCAGCTTCAGCAGCTCTTGATTGCACCCAGTATGTTTCCAAATAGACAATTGACGGTGGGGGCATTAGTAGGGCAGTATTCTTTTGGACCCAGAAGGGCCTAGTACAGAGAACTGAAGTTAGAAGCTAAGAATATCCACGCTTGTAAAAATCAGTTTTTATACATGACAAAATGTTGATGTAGAGTTCAGCACAGGACAGTCAACCTTAAAAAAAAAAACCCTGTAACATTACAGCTAGTCTAGTAGGATACGGATACGGTTAAATAGACAGCTAACCTCACCCACAGAATCCATGAGGTGAATAAAGGACATTTAAAAAGGTACAGATTCAAGAAGGCTTTACGCCAGTTCCATTATCCAAAAATATGTGTACAATTTTCATGAAATGGACACCTCACTGGCACTCGCTTTACAAATTGACGCAACTACTCTGGTGTCAAACCTGTTGAATCTGGGCCTATGGCTGTTGGCGAGACATATATATATATCTTTGTTACACCAGTTTGATGTCCTAACCGAGTGCAGCGCCCAACCCAATGGATGTATGCTTTTGTGTTTTTTTAGTGCTGTCACCAGCTGGCTTAAAGGGAACCTGTCATCTCGGACCCCCCCCTGAACTAGAGTAAGCGTTGTATAGTGTAAGTGATGCTGAATCCGAATATGTAAGCTTTATCTTCATACTCACTTCCATTCTGACGCTGTGCTCCCACAAACCTGCAGTAAAATGCACTCAGCGGACTCTTCTTTGAGTCCTCTCCATTATGTGAGTGAGCACCGGAGTCCACTGAGTGCATTTTACTGCAGGTTTGTGGGAGCACAGCGTCGGAATGGAAGTGAGTATGAAGATAAAACTTACATATTCGGATTCAGCATGCAGCTTACACTATACAACGCTTACTCTAGTTCAGGGTTGTTTCGGAGATGACAGGTTCCCTTTAAAGGATAATTCTGGGCAATTTATAAGTTTCTGGTTCAAGTAAGGGCACAGAAAGTTATTAATTGCCTGGACTTATCTTTTAAAATGGGTAGGGGAAAAACCCCTGATGGGGTATGGGATTGACCTTCCCGCCCTCTCTTTGGTCACTCCCAAAAAACCTCACCCTATGGGTACCTTCACATGGGGCTGCGGGGCTGCTGAGTAAAATCCACAGGGCATTTTTATACAGTTCACCAAACGGCGTTCAGTACTATGGTGCCGTCCGGACATACACAGTTCTGCGCTGAACTGGGTATTTGCGTCCAGCCCCATAGTACTGAAAGTGGCATAAAATCAGCCAACGATGCGCTGTGGATTTTAGGCAGCAGAGAACCCCAAAAAAGCATCCCATTGTAAAGGCACCCGTAAATAAGGCAAGTTAACCTGCCTTTCAGCAATTGTTTGTTGCTGTAACTAACTGTGGAGGTTTTTTATATCACAGTTGAAGGACAGCAGCCTCCGTGATATCTACCCCATAGACAGCCTTATTCCACGCATGACTGCATGAGAGGCGTGAAATCATTCGCACAGAGAAGAACCCCATCGGGATTTGGGGTGCGAGATTTTACTACTCTCATGATATCAACAAAATACCTCAAGAACAGTTAGTGCCCGCTCACAAAACGGTGAGTAGTGTTTCTTGGCACGGGTGCCAGGGATAGAACCCCACGGCTATAGTTCACAAAAGGTGAAATCCCCACTTTGTGAAGCATAGTCGTGGGGATTATTTTAGGGATGGTACTGTTCTTGGGGTATGGGTTGGACGGTGCCCCGGTGTGAGGCATTAAGCTGGTGTGGAGATGTTAAATGGCCAACACACCATGGGCATTAAATTTGGAGATGGGGGTTCTGTTGTTTTAAATGTATCCGAATTAAGTAGGGAATTTTTAAGGTGATTTTGTTTAATTTGGGGTCTAAGGGGAACAT